>BQNB010096880.1:0-25519 GCA_026074375.1 Tanacetum coccineum | reverse complement strand
GATAATTAATTTATTAAATATTTTTATTTAATAACTTATGATAATTAAATACAAATTTAATTATTTTGGGTCGGTACGCGTTATGTTCAAAATTTTAGCGAGGGCATTTCAGTCACCTTCTGACTGTTTCCAGGTCTCGGTCAAAACTGAAAAGTTGCCAGGAATGTCGTTTTACATTAAATTGCTTTAGAGTCCGAGTTGTGAAAACGTGCTTTAGGTGGTCGTTCTTATAAGTCAAGCCAGACACTAAAAGTCAACGATTGAAATAGTCATTCAAAGATTCGAAAAATTCTCGGATGTTACAGTTTTAAGATGGTTTTTATTGCTTTTGGTGTTGTGGTAAGTATTTATATAATAACTGTTAATGAAATATTTTTTAATTATAATTTGTAGTTAACTAATTGTGCCTTATTTAATTAGATTCGGAGCTTTAAATACCATATGCGATTGTTGATAATAATTGATGTAGCACATCTTAAAGACAGATACGAAGGCACAAATCTGTTAGCGGTTGGAATGGATGGCAACAATCAGATTATACTATTGCCACCGGTGTGTCTCAAGGTGAAACTGGTCCTTCATGGACATGGTTTTTGTCGAAGTTGAAAGAATGTATAGGGGAAATTCCAAATTTGACTATCATATCTGATAGACATGCAACAATCTTATCGTCTTGTGAAGCTGTATTTCCAAATGCATTTCATGGTTATTGTTGTAGGCATTTGATGATGAATTGCAAATTGAAGAGTATTAAGATGCAGTGTTTATTCTGGAAGATGTGCAAAGCTTACACTGTTGAAGATTTTGGAATGGCAATAAATGAACTTCGATCAAAAAGACCAGATGTATACGAGAAGTTGATTGAAGAGGGTGTTAAAAGGTGGTCTAGGGCATATTGCCCTCGTGATCGTTACAATTACATGACGTCTAACCCAGCTGAGTCAATCAATAGTTTAACAAGAGATGTCAGAAAAGTTCTGATTACAAACCTAATGGAGTGGTACAGAAAGCTTGTGCAAGGATGGTATTGTGAACGTCGGGAAAAATATAAAGGTACGTATTTAATAAGTTAATTTCAGTATAGTCAAGTCATAGTCGTATTTAGTTGTTTGTATTGATTTTTTTTATTTAGATAGACCATTGGATGAACTGAGTGATTGGGCTAAAGCAAAAAATTAGAAAAAGAATGCAAAAGAGCCTTAATTGGGTTGTTGTTGGAATTGCTGTTGGCAGAGTTTACGAAGTAGATGATCGTCGAAGGATACAAACTGTGGAGTTATGTAATGGTACATGCACATGTCGCAAATGGCAAGTTTCGGGGTTGCCTTGTGGTCATGTTTTAGCTATATGTAGAGTTATTGGATTAACAGATTGCCATCGTTTGGCGAAAGGATGGTTTATGAGAATTGCTCTTAAAGGTACTTACCAAGAGTTGGTATATCCTGTGGGAGAAGTTTCTAGTTGGCAGATACCTAATGACATGTCTGTTGTTAAGCCACCACATATGGATAAGCAACCATCTGGTAGACCAAAGAGCACGAAACGTATTAGATCTCAAGGTGAGGAACCGGTTACAGTCAGATGTGGAAGGTGCGGGGCGCGTGGTCACAACCGACAAGGGTGTAGGGAAACCATTTCAATACCAAAAGTAAGTTAATTATAATTATTTGAAATCTTATTACTTAGGGCTGCTATTATTACTTCAATAACTCGTTAACACATTTTTTAGGAAAGGACATATCCTAGAGGAAGCTCACAGCAAGCAGATGACTACTTACCGCAATCAATGTCGTGGTCTTTCGATGCTGTCAACTTAAAAATATATAAACTTAGTTTAGTCATTATTTTTTATTTATTTTTTAACCCGGGTTTTCGACTCAACATTTTGAGCCGACTAATCTCATGGTGACTACCCTTTTGGATAGCTCGAAGTCAGCGCAGGTGAACTTTCGTTGCCATCGGGCGAAAACTAGACCGGACTGGACCGGCTCAAGACTGAGTTACAACAAAACCATGAACCGAGGACCGCACCAAATGTGTATGGTCCGGTCCGGTTGGGACCTTCAGTCGGCCTGGTCCGAGAAGGCATAATGGTCGATTACCGGACCGGACCGAGACCGATTTAGGCCAAAACCACAGACCGATGACCAGACCTAAATGGGTTTGGTTTGGTCGGTTTGGTTCGGTCGGTCTAGTTTTGTTCGGTCCGGTTATGCTCACCCCTGTTTAAATGTTAAACGAAGATGTTAAACTGAGGAATATATGTGATATCGTCATACATGAGATGTTAAACAGAGGAGTACATATGATATCGTTATACATGAGATGTTAAACGGGTATCGTTATACATAAGATGTTAAACGGGGGAGTAGATGTGATATTGTTGTACATGAGATGTTTAACGAATGAGTCGATGTGATATCGTTGTACATGAGATGTTAAACGGAGGAGTATATAGGATATTGTTGTACATGAGATGTTAAACAGAGTAGTCGAGATGGTATCTTTGTACATGAGATGTTCAATGAAGGATTTGATATGATATCAACCCTCATCCTTCAACACCGTTTGTACCACCTTCGCGAACTGACTGGGATATGCTGTTTCAACCGTTGTTCGATGAATTTCTCAATCCTTCACCTAGTGTTGATCATCCAGTTCCTGAAGTTGTTGCTCCTGAAGTAATTGCTCTAGTTCTTGCTGACTCAACCGGTTCACCTTCATCAACTATAGTTGACAAAGATGCACCATCTCTAAGTAATTCTCAAACAACACCCGAAACCGAACCTCCCGTCATTCAGAATGATGTTGAAGAAGATAATCATGATATTGAAGTTGCACATATGGGTTATGATCCGTACTTTGGTGTTTCAATTCCAGAAATCCCTTCTGATCAACCTTCATCATCAGATTTTATTCCATACCAATTGATGCAACCCTGATCACCAAGATTTCTGATAACATTGCAAATGGACTAAGCGTTCATCCACGTGAAAACATAATGCGTCGAACTTGCAGACCAAGTTTCACTCTGGCTGCAATTTACACGAGAAAGCTTTTTTCTTTTACTATGATGCTTTTCCTCACTGTTGTTTTGAACCCAAGAAGTATAAAGATGCTTTGACTTCACAAGCCTGGGGGGGGGTTGGAATGAAGCAATGCAAGAGAAGATCTTAATGAGTTCGAACGGACGTGATGTATGGGAGCTCGTACCCAGCCAGAGACAAAGTTATGGTGATTACTTTGAAGTGGATCTACTAAGTGAAACAGCGAAATGGGACGGAATTTTGAAGAACAAAAGCTCCGATTGTAGCCCGGTGGTTATTCGTCAAGAGGAGGCGAAATCGATTTTGAGGTCTTTTGCCCTAGTTTGCAAGATTAGAGGCTATAAGGAATTTTCTCGCGTTTACTGGCTCATATGAAATTGGTCGTATTCACCAAATGGATGTGAAAGTGGGGGGGACTGCATTTCTGAATTGGTAATCTGGCGGGATAGAGGTTATGTTAGCCAGACCGGATGGCGTTTCGTGGATTAAAGATAACCACTAATCACGTGTAATAAGCTAAATAAAAGCCTCTTTATTGGTTGAAACAAGCTCACGGCGCGTGGTTATGTTATGATGTCTTCATTTCTTGATATGTGTGTGTAGACTTCTCCAAAGTCGGCTCAGTGGAATCCTACAATTTGTTCGCATACGCAGAGACTTGGCAGGAATTACTTATTGGTACAAATTTTATGTCGTTGATATTTATCTTGCATGCAGTACTACACCTGTAACTTTTGTGATCGATTTTCTAAAATAATGGATCAAAAATTGAAGGATGTCAATGATGGGCAAAATCTTATTATTTTCTTAAGGATTTTAGATTTTCAAAATCCACAGAAGGGATTCTTCATTCACCAGTCAAAATATGTTACCCTTGAAATCATTAAATTAAAGAAATAAGGCTTTGATTTCTTGTGACCCAGGGATACTCCCCATGGTGGGAGAAATCCAAACTGGTATGAGGATAAGAAGGGAAAGTTGTTGATCCATCACACTATCGTGGTATGAATTGGCACCTCTTTATCTTACAGCCACGTAGACTGAACTACAATTTTGCTATATGCATGTCGTGCCTTCGGTATTCAGGCTAGGTCCTAACACGAAAAGAACTCTCAATGCGGATAAAAAGGTTCTTTCGGTATCTAAAAGGAATACTTACATCGGAATGCCGACTATGGTATCGAAGGATTCTATTACTTCGTTTGCTCTAACAGCATTTGCAGATGCAGATCATACTGGTTGTCAAGATACACGCCGTAGCTGGTAGGAAGTATTGCAACCTTTGGGTGTACTAGACTTGTTAGTCTGGGGTCGTCTTAAAAGGCAGAGAAGGAAAAGCGCTTGCTGCGATTATCTAGTACGGAAGCTTGAATATATTGCTTTGTCGGCTTGTTGTGCTCACAATCTTTGGATGAGATCACCGTGCTTACCGACTATGGCTTTGGATTTAATAAATTCCAATTGTTACTTGATAACAACAAGCGGTATTGACTTATGCTGTCATAAACGTTCAACATTCCAGATCCAAGCTTATAGACACAGATTTCTCTTTATCAAGGAGCATGTTGCGAATGGGGGTGATCAAACATTTACTTTGTCAATGACGGGTAGTAACTCTTGCGCAGAAATCTTCACTAAAGCCATCTTGGACGAAAAATAGAATTGAGGTTTATGATCAACAAGCTGGGAATGCGAAAAAGTTTTTAGCCGGAGACTTGGAACAGGTTGGCAGATGAAGTTGATGCTTAAGTAGTGGTACCTATTCATATATCCTTGTATCATATGTATATACTTCTATAAATCATAAAAAACAAAAAGATTTTTCAATTTTTTAAATTTTATAAAAACAATATTCAAAGATATAATAATTTTAAAAACCAAAGAAAAAAATTTAAAAAATGAGAAAATTATAAAAAGAAGGTTATAAAAATGGCATTGTCCTTCTGAAAATAAACTATACAGTTTCAACGGTCATAGAAATGTCATTCAATATGTTGTTACCGAGGCTTGTAAATGAAGTTCGTAGAGAGTTCAAATGTTTCAAGAAACATGCCAAAAAATGGCTTGCTTTTATGTTTCAGATTGCAACCCAGTATCATCTTACAAGGTAAGTATTCTGTCAAAAAGGAAAATTGACCTCTCAACGGGAAATTAATGAAGTTCGAGCAGAAGTTCAAATGTTTTCAAAACATGCCATATGGCTTGCTATTATTTCAGATAGCAACCCAGTCATCATCTTAAAGGCAAGTATTCCGTCAAAAAAGAAACTTGACCTCTCAACGGGAATTTATTTTCGGGCATGGTCTACTTTATGACCATGCAAAGGCTTGTGATTACTTTGCATCATAACCT
Source organism: Tanacetum coccineum (assembly GCA_026074375.1). Classification (NCBI taxonomy): domain Eukaryota; kingdom Viridiplantae; phylum Streptophyta; class Magnoliopsida; order Asterales; family Asteraceae; genus Tanacetum; species Tanacetum coccineum. Next base: position 20,120 of record BQNB010096880.1, on the reverse strand, counting down.
GTGCTTCCTATATTCCATAAGTGTACGTGTCAGTGCGCTTATGTGTTAAAATAAGAGAAATCATATATTTTTTTGGTAAAAAGTTGTCTTCACAATGAATCAGTGTTTTCAGTAATCACAAAAAGATTTTCAAAGATAATTCGACAACTCAAACAATGACAACAACTCTTTAAATAGAAAACGGGTAATTATTTGAGGGGGATAAATCGTCATCAAATAATCTTTTAAAACGGTCTTTTAAAATAAGTCACGGAATTAACGGATAAAGTTTTTAATAATGATGGATCATAATTATAAGGGGAGTTAATCGATTTTAACTACACAAGCTTTAGATGTCATGTGTTTAAAACTTTATGGACTTATTTGCAATTTAAGACTTAGTTGATTCTCACAGAATAGATTTATGCTTATCAATTCTTCGAACACGATCTCGAGTATATGTACGCATTAGGTTTTGCTGACTCCGAGGTATCGAAACCAGCAAGGGGGAAGGAATAGATATACAAGAAAGATAATGAGTACACGTGATAGAATTCATACCCTATTCTCATTTTAGGTCATTCCGGGAAGACAAATGTCATAACCGCAGAGAAAATTAGTGTTTAACTTGTTATTTTCGGGTGCACTATTTCAACTACATGGGGGTAGAGATATCTTGTGATTTCAAGTATGCATCATTTAACATACTAGGGGGAAGTGTTATAAGAAGATTTATTCTAAGCGTAAGAAGATTGGTTACTGATTCAATAAAGGCTTCCTTAAACGGTTAATCACTAAGCTTATTATTAAAAGGGTAGAATTGTTTAATGAAAGAGGTATACATAGGTATGAAGATTCCTTTAAATAGTCAGTATCATGCAGGAAGAAATGTCTACATTTGGGACTTAGTTGACTTAGGTGTTATCATTTCGACTACTTAGAGGGAATAATTATGACATCCGGGACTTAGTTGACTTTGGTGTTACAATTTATATCATCACTATCATGTAAGGAGAAATACGGACATCCAGGACTTAATTGACTTTGGTGTTGCGGTTTTGAGTTATTTGTGTACTTCGGATATCTGGGCTTTATACATCAAGACTGCTTGATGCGGCTTGCAAGAAAGTTCTGAATCTACTCAAGAAAGGATTGCTGGTTTAGGGGAAGCTAAGACAACTTCAACACCGACATCACCAACCACACAAGCTCAAGTTACATATGTATCTGAATCTGTTCTATCCTCGAAGTTTGATGCAAAGACTTTCATAACTTGGAAAGAAAGTTGAAGCAACGCTGAAGAGTGCTTGGACAGAGAAAGATCAGATTGACAACCTCTTGAAAGAAAGAAGGTTAATGAGGAGCTTGGAAAAGTTCGTTGGTGGGAGATTGTACGAAGGAGACCTACGGCGGCTACAAAGGACCATATGATTTCATCATATGATGTTCTCATCATTCAGGTCAAATCTTCGTATATAATAAACATGTGAATATGTACATAAGTAGTAAAAGACTTAGGCTTATGTGGTGTTCGAGTACGATGATTTTTCAAGAATTTTTCACAAAATTCAAAATCTTTCAAAATTTCATACTCAACACTATATCATATCCCTCATAATTTGAGGGGGAGCATTAAAATGTTCCTATAAGTTATTCTGTAACATTTTGTCCCCGGACGTTTAATCAATTGATATCCAAAATATCAAGGGATTAACATTTTGGATAAGGGGAGAAAATGTGATTAAACTGAATCTAACTTGTATCGAAATGTGATCATATAAAATGGACTCAGTACACTCTACACTTAGCATGTACTACGATATCGATGCACATGTTAAGGGGGAGCTTTTAGTGATAATGAAAAACTCTCAAAGTGTAAACCTTTTGATATTTATATCAAACACTTTGATTGAACTTTTCAATGATTTTGGTTCTGATCGTGATGGAATACTCAAAAGACCGACCATGTTCTTAAATTTATGGAGATATAAGGTGGTTAGGCATAGGTATTCAAATCTCATGATCCAGCCAGAACCGGAGGGATCTACCCAGGGATATCCACTAGTTAGTGTAGAAGTCCTTAGGTATGATAAAAGGAGAAAAAGTGAGAAAAGGGAATAATGCCGACTGAGATGGAGCTAACACTGGAACAAACCCAACAAGGTGTTAGTTATGAAGTCTCGGTAAGCATTGAAAGGGTTGAAGAATGAAAAAGAAATGTAAGGATAAAGGGTGTAAAGAAAGAAGCCCTCCATACACTTAGGCAGAAACCGGGTCAATACATAAATTGTCAGAAACACTAAGGTGTTGTCTGACATTGAAGACTGTCATGGACCCAGTGACGCTATGCACAACCCTCCCTAGCCACTCAAGGTCTCTCAAAAGACTCTTGTTTCATTTCTCACGGAGATTACACGCATTTCTATCGACTTTCTCACTCCGAGTTAGTTGATATTGAAAAGGTGGCAGTCTGCTCCAGCCTCCGATCACTAAAATCAAAGTGCACTATTGAGTCTAGAGCCAAAAGAGATCATCCATAAATCTCATTAGGACACTTGTCAAATTCTGCTTGCTAAGTCACACAATGTGAATTACAAGATTTATATTAAGAGTCCTACGCATTATCCTTGTTATTTTGCCAGAACATCAGAGTGAATTCATTCATAATAAAGATGGAAATCCTGCTTGAGCCAGCATCAAACAAGCTCATGGTAGGTAACTTGTGCGATTCTATACGAATCAAACTTGTGACAACTGGAAAGAAACGATGGTGCGATTCTATAAGAATCAAACTTGTTCCAGGTTATGAATTGATGATTGATGATGAATTTTTGAAATGATCAACACTCTCGATGTGTCACAAAACCACTTTAGCAAGTGACACGTCGATTGATTTTCAAATCGATTTTTCTATTTCAATCGGTGAGATAGTAACTCACTGGTTCACTCTTATCGTACTGTCTGCTTTGAGACGTTCCGATAATAAGAACATGCTGAGTTTGATGAATCTAATGCAAATGTGTTAAGAAGATTCTATACTTCAGCTGGAAATCCTATTAAGTAGATTCTTCTGAAATTGAATCTACATGATCATAGGTCGATCCTCACAAATTCAAAGGTTACTCCAACCACACCTGGACGAATGACAAAGCCATATTCATCCCCCAGATTTATTGTTAACTGTTTAAATGCAGGATACGTAAAGATGGTGGTGAAGGTACATGATTCTAGCTGACTTACAAGATTCATAACCACATGCTCATACCCGGCCGACAAACATAAAGACATCATGAAAGCTCAAGTACATGTTTCAAGACTTCCGCTACTCTGATATCGTACGTCTTTCTTGAAGTGACGAAGTATTAAAGTTAAAGAATTTCAAGAAAGATGCAACATTAAAGCTTTCCAAGTCAACAAATTAAGAATGGTATGAACATGTTGGTCCAGAAGTCACAAGATCACAAGATGACAAAGTCACAAGATGGCGAAACAAGATTATGCTTGGTTGATTATCTCACAGTCCTCAAGATCACATCTCCACTTACAAGTAAAGATAAAGGAACAAGCTCGAGCTTAAAGTCAAAGATTACTACAACATATTTACAAGAGAAATAAAGTTTACGAGCTGAAGACTAAAGATGTAGCATAGTATGCTAGGTTTAAAATCTTGTAAAATGGAGTGACCTCCCTTAGGGGGAGATTGTTGGAAACAAGAAAAGTATCGGTCACTTCCAAGTTGTAATAGTCTTAGCCCGTAGTTTGTTATATGATTAGTCTAGTAAGCTAGTCTGGCCTAAGGCCCATGGAAAGCCCGTTAAGGCCCATGGCCGACCTATGTATGTAGTATATATACCCTCTCCATGTCTTGGAGAGGGTGGTTGGTTGTTTCAATTTCTCATTTTCACACACTTAATAATATTATCATCTTTCTCTCTCTAGAAACTTTCTAACCCACTTCTCTCTCTAGTTCTTACATAATATCAAAGATTACTAGTATTCTTCAACATAAAATCGCATTCTGCCGAATTCTGTCTTTGGTGACTTTTCCCTTTTATTAAATTACGGACATGGTCATAAGAAGAAGTTGCTGTTATGAAGACCTGATGTATTTATGGTCATGCATTTATTGTCATGGGAAGATGCTACTGTGAAGACCTATTAAGTATCACTATGATCATAAATCAAATGAAAATGCATTCCATAAACTATATTTAATTCCATAAAAAGAGAAGTATCAATAACAGTAGGATCATTGGTTACCAAACTTTTGAGACGTGCTTCAGTTGCTGGAACATTCTGTACGGAAAGTTATCATAGTAACCATAAAAACAATATTAGGGAAAAAGAACTTACCGAGCTATGTCAATAGTGCCCTCCTAGAAGTGAAATTCCTTCCCTTCCTCCCATAGTAATTCCATCCAAGATAGCCACCTAAACATGACACTAAAACATGATATATATACTTCACGATCATACCTAAAGAAATTAAAACCACAATTTCAAAGTTTGGAGAAGAAGATACATATCCTAAATTATCTGCAACCGATATTAGGTTAAAGATTTTATAATGTATAATTATCTTCCAAGGAACTTTCTATCTGTTTTTTTTGTTATCATCAGAATATACATTCCTAAACTAAAAACTATATTAATATTATATATCGAATTTAAAAACAAAAATTAGGAAAAATAGATTTTCACATGCCCTTAGATATATTAATTTGGAACATATAATTCAAAAAAAAGATAGTCTAATGGTTAGGTGCTTTCATAATACCCCAAAGGTCTAAGGTTCAAATCTAGCATATGTTAATTTTTTTTATAAAAATCATTTATATAAAACAAAATTTATAAAAAACATTTATTATGAAAAAAAAACCATGAAGTTTTCCAAATAAAAAATATAAAAAATAAATCTTGATGACATGGCATGCGTGATGACATGGCTTTATGACGTGACAAAAAATTATTAAATGCCTCCTGTTATATATATATATAGGATACACGAAGAAGTGCCACCATTACTCTTCAGTTTCTTCTGCCAGACTCTTAAGTGTTTCTGGAGATATGCTTTTCATCCCAATCTTATTGATGAGGAATTTGAATCTTTCCCGTAGCAATGCTTTGGTGAAGATGTTTGCCAACTGATACTCAGTTCTGATGAAGTAAAGCTCAACCACGCCATTTTTAACTAGCTCTTTTATGAAGTGATACCGGACGTCAATATGTTTTGATCTTGAACGTTGTTCGTTGTTGCAGCAGAGAGCAATAACACTCTTGTTATCATAGTAGAGAGGGATCTTATTGAATTCAAACCCAAAATCTGTCAATTGTGATCTCATCCAAAGGATTTGAGCATAACATCCAAATAAGGCAATATATTCAACCTCTATACTAGAGATAACAGTGATTTTCTGCTTCTTTAAGGACCAGCTAATAAATCTGTCTCTTAAGAATTGGGCACTACCAGAAGTACTTTTTCTTGTGTCTTGACACCCGACGTGATCCGCATCTGCAAAAGATGTTAGTGCAATATTGGTATCTTTCGAGTACCATATGCCCATATTCAGGGTACCTCTTAGGTATTGAAAGATCCTTTTTACTGCATGGAGGTGCTTTTTGGTAGGCCGTGCCTGATATCGAGCACACATGCATACTGCAAATACAAGATCAGGTCTACTCGATGTAAGATACATAAGGGATCCGATCATTCCACGATAATGTGTGGGATCAACAGGTTTCCCCTGTAGATTTGCATCAAATTTGGTCTTCTCCACTAGTAGAGTGTCAACGGGGTCACTGGAATCCATGCCATATTTCTTAAGAATTTCAAGAGCATATTTTGTCTGATTTATAAAGATGCCTCTAGGACTTTGAGAAATTTGAAGTTCGAGAAAAAATGACATTTTGCCCATCATCAACATCTTAAACTTATAACTTATTGTATCAGCAAATTTATCACATAGACTAGGATCAGTAGATGCAAAGATTATATCATCAACATAAATTTATACCATGAGTAAGTCTTTGCCTGCTTTCCTTGTGAATAATGTAGGGTCGACAACACCTTTGGAGAACTTTTGAGATATTAGAAAACTTGACAACATATCATACCATGCCCGTGGAGCCTGCTTTAAGCAATAAAGTGCCTCTTTACCTATACATGTGGGTAGGATTATCTACATCTACAAATCCATATGGTTGACTGACGTAGACCACTTCACGAAGCTTGCCGTTTAATAAAGCCGTCTTGACATCTATTTGATAGATAGTCATGTTCTTATTGGCAACATTTGCTATGAAGATACGAATGGCCTTAATCCTTGCAACCGGTGCGAATGACTCTTCGAAATCGATTCCCTCTTCTGACGATATCCCTTCGTTAAAGTTACAAGCTCCCAAACATCCAATCGTTTGAACTCGTGAATTTCTTCTTGCATCGCATCGATCCATGAAGATTCCAACATAGCTTCGTTAAAGTTCTTGGGTTTGACGGAGGTGAGAAAGGCATCAAAGAAACACCACATGGCATCGATTTGTAGCTGTTTCCATGTAGAGACAGGTCTAGAAGGATTGCCGATCACATTTTCTAAAGGATGAATCTTCATCCATTTGCTGATGCGTTCAAGAGGTGGGTTGGATAATTGTACAGTTGATGATGATTCTTGAGAACTTGGCTCCGGAGTAAGATTATCGAGAAGGGATCATCAACAAACTATGTAGGTTGTAATGGTTCTGCAACACCTTCAAAAATAACTGAAGATTGTGTTTCTTATATTGTTGATGAAGTACTTACAGAGGGTACAGATTGGTCAATTAAAGTTAACAAAGGTGAACCGGTCAGATCAGCAGGTCTTGGAGAAGCAGCAACACAAACTGGAGAAATAACACTTGGTGGAGGATTAAAGTACTCATCGAACATGGGTTGGAACAACAAATCCCAATCATTCTTAGTTGGTGAAACATAAGGTGTTGAAGGAGGATTCTGCACGAGTCATGAACTAATTGTTCCAGGAGTCATTTCATGAAGTACGGGTCCTAAACTGCTTTGTTTAGAAGCCATTGTTGTCAGCTCATCAAAGTCAGTGTGGATAGTTTCCACAATCTGCCAGGTCCGTTTGTTGTAGATTCGGTAAGCCTTCTTGGAGAGAGCGTATCCAATGAAAATGCTAATATCTGCTTTCGGTTTCAGCTTACCCAAATCTTCGCTGTCATTGGTCAGGTAACATAAAGCACCAAAGATATGAAGATATTTAAGGTCGGGTTTTCTGTCATGGAGAAGTTCATAAGGTGTTTTGTTGTGACGTTTACTAATCAATGATCGGTTTTGGGTATAACAAGCCGTTACAACTGCCTCTGCCCACAAATACAATGGAGCCTTTGAAAATATCAGCATTGTACGTGTAGCTTCCACCAGGGTTCTATTTTTTCTTTCGACAATGTTGTTCTGTTGTGGAGTACATGCAACTGAAGTTTGGTGCGATATTCTGACATCTTCATAGTAAGACTTTAGGGTCTGGTTGACAAACTCTGTTCCATTATCTGTGTGAATGTTTCTTATAGAAGTATTAAGACGAACTTGGATCATTTTTAGAAATTTAATTACAAACTTGGGAGTTTCATCCTTTGAGCATAAAAATTTCACCCAATAAACGAGAGTAGTCATCAACAATTACCAAGATGTACTTATTCCCATTGATACTTTCAATTCTGATTGGCCCACAAAGGTCCATATGTAGTAGATATAGCTTCTCTTAAATGGTGTCTTCAGACTTGGGTTTAAGAGTGTGCTTCTTGCTTTTCCTTAGGGAGCATGCAGAGCATAAATGGTCCTTTTCGTACTTCAGTTTAGGAAGGCCTTTGACCAGTCCTTGTTTGGCAAGTTCATTTATTGTTCCAAAATTTAAATGGGATAACCTACGATGCCATAACCAGGACCTGGTTTTGGAAGCTTTAGACAAGAGGTATATGGGAGAGGACCGCATCATATCAGTTAAAAACAGTGTGTACAGATTAGTGTCTCTGGAGCCTATGAGTAGATCAACACCTTCTATGTTTCGAACAAAGTAGGTGTGTTTCTAAAAAGCTACTTTAAGGTCAGAATCACAAAACTGTCCCACTGAGAATAAATTATACTCTAGTTCTTCCACATAATAAATCCAAGAAATCATGACTTTCCCGATCTGATAGTCACCATACCCCCATTATCTTTGTAATATGATCATTAACAAATCTGACAGTACCAAGAAATTTCTCTACAAAGTTGATGAGGTGAGATTGTTTTCCAGTCATGTGCTTAGAGCATCATGAGTCCAAGTACCACAGGACGATTTGGATGACCTGCATTGAATATGAGAAGAAGATGGAGAATTCGAAACAACAGATCCCCAATTTCTGTTAGGTTCCAAGATGTTAGAAGGCCTAGATCCTAAGATGCTAGGTTCAACATTGAAACTTATAGATTTTCCAACTTTAATTCTCCTATGGTATACCTTAACTTTTGGATTAGATGTAATTACAGGTGTTTGGCTGGTTTCCTTAGGTGGCACTATAGGATTGGAAGGGATTCTAGTTAGAGGGCACTGTGTTCCAATTATAGTGAAGGTTTTGCCCGTAGGTAGCCACCTATGTCTAACACTAGTAAATACTTTGCCAGTAGGTTTCCATTCCATCTTTTTGCTCTTACCAAACTTAGATTTAACACGCTTATTCACATCATTTATATAAGTAACAACACATTGATCATGATTAGTAGAAAATAAACAACCATTGCATGTAGAGCATACAAACTTAGAATTTGCATCTGTTATAGCATGTTTAAAATTCGCATTACACAACGACACACGATTTATTTTATTTGAAATAGACATAACTTTCCTAGGGTGAACTTCTAGGTCTTATTCTTCTTGTTGCTACTTGATGCTGACTTGATCCTATTTTTCCTTGTATTGTTCTTAGACTATGATCCGCTAGCACTACTAGAAGCAATTACTCCTGTAGAAGAAAACAAGGATTTGTTAGTGGTCTGTTTGGTCTGTGATGCTGGCTATTTATGTGTTGTTGTTACTTCCTTAGGTTCCTGAGACCTAACTTTTTTGGTTTTGTTCATTGGTGTGACAGCAACCAATTTCTTTCTTTCAACTTAGGAACTAGGACATGTCTCAGAAACATAAACTAACAATTCCTAAACGCGTATTGTAAACTTACAAGTATAGTCTAGGTAAGGATCACTAGGATTCTATTTTTAGCTTGCTCTACAATCCCACGTAGTGTGTCCGTATGTTCCTTAGTTTTCTGAAGGTAATCCTCATGTGCTTCCTATTGTTCTTATGTCTACGAGAAAGAGGTTCTAAGTCTAACCTGAACATTCCTCGAGCTATCACACTTGCATTATTGACAGGTTCATTATTAGCAGACACATTTTTTCCTTTTAATGTTGCAATGTATGCTCTCAACTTGCTTATTGAGGACTCCTTGGCTTGTAACTGAGCTTTTAGATCGTTTATTACAAAAAATTCACTGTAACTGAGCATCCAAATTGCTACATGATCTGTTATTTTGAAAACTTTCTTTGTTAGTTGTAGTTTCAATTCAAGTGAAATACAGTGATTTTGAAGTCTTGAACATGTTTTTGAAAGTTCATTCATTTTTGAAAGCTCAGCCTCAAGCGTTAGATTCCTATTATACTCCTCACAATATCTTTTTCTCATACTTTCACACTCATCAATGACTTCTAAAGAATTTACAGCAGTATGCACAAGATCTTGAGATATGATTAGTTCCAAGAGTCGATCATTTTCAAGAAGTTCTTTATTTTGTATTTCAAAATATTTCTTGTCTACAGAACATTGTTCAACAACAGCTTCTATTTAGTTAAAAACCATTGTCACTTCATTGAGTTCATCGTGAAGACCATTGTCAAAATCCTTAAATGATTCCCTTAAAGATTTAAAAATGGAATTACTTGTGTTATGAACACTTCTTTGGTGTGTTCAAAAACCCATGTACCATAAGTTATTACCAAAGCTATGGTCCTTTCTTTCACCACCTTGTCAAATTTGGCAAGATAATTTTTTAGTTTTTGAAAACTTTTATTTACCAAACTGACATTTGGAAGTTCACTAGGTACCTCTATCTTAACTGGTGTATGTGGAATAATAAGTTGTTTAGAAATCAGGTTTGAAATCGGTAACCACAAAGCTTGTTTTGTAGACAATTCTTTTTGTGGAAAAAATGTTTTTGAAAATGCTCACTTAATTTATTCAATTTCGAGTAATTAATTGGAGATATGTTGACTTTTTCTCTTTTGAAATTGGATCATTTTTTTTCATGCATTTTTAATCGACTCTCTTCAGCTAAAGTCAACGTCTTTTCAGAATCAACCACATAAATCACATCATGTTTCCTAGATATCACAACACCATCATACAACGTTGGCTTTATCCTCTGAGCTTTCTTAAGATTAAAAGGATTTTGATACCCAAGAGCTTGTTTATGAGTGTCATCGTAGAAACATGTGGTTTCGTTAGCATATGCATTGTTTGCACAGATTGACCCACTTTGAAAACAATGTTTTCCAGTTCTTTAATTTGTTTTCCGAAATCAATTACCTTTTCAATGTATTTATCTTCTTTTTCTTTGGATTGACTTTTCAAAACATCAATTGTTGTCATTAAAGATTCATTGTCTTTGACATTTTTTAAAAGACTAAATTTTAGTGAGTCAATCTTTTTTTAAAAAGCAGCAAACTTTGCATTCTTATTAAAAAAATCATATCATTCATTTGTGACTCAAAGTATTTTTTATGATCATTTAATTCAACCTTTTGCCTTTCTTTAAACATTCGTACCCTTTCCTTATATCTTTCTAGCTCAGCGGTTAAAGACTCATTCACATTCTTATTTTGAATGCACTCGGCATTACATTTAGCAACTCGATTAGTTATCTCTTCAAAGACCGACATTATCACAACATTTTGTTGTTCAGTTGAAGCAGTATTTTGAACAGTTGCACTTTCAGTCACTTTTAAATATTGATCATCTGAGATGATATTTCTATCACTTGTAATTTCAATATCTGAAGCGGGATCAAAAGTGGGTTGTTCAGAATAATACATCTCTTGAACACAGTTATCAAGAATATAATTATCTTGAGTAGGTTCTAAGATTGGTACCTCGGAGATAACAACTAAGTCATAACTAGAAAGATTAGCCATAAGAACTGCCTTTGCACATGGTGCTTCATCATAGTATGAGTCGATAGCATCAAGATCATCAGTCTGGAAAGCAGCATTGTGTATGATTGTTATCTAAGTATCTTTGCTTTTTGCAAGTCTTGAATCTACTAAGAATGCTAACTGCTCCTCATCTAACACCTGACCAACTTCTTGTGCTTGAACTAGCAGTATTTTCTCCTTGAACCATGCCTAGTTCCTTAGCCTCTTTGGCTGAGTGCACTGCTTGCCATATGTCTTTCTCCTTGATAATTGTAACACCTGACTACCCGTGCTTGAACTGTTGCATTATTTTCCCCATTTTTGTTTATCCCTAAGCTTCTAGAAGTGCTCTTAGATCCCATACCGGTAAAACTCTAACCCTGTCTTCCCTGCACTTGTTGGATTGTAACCCTACCATCTTGAATGGTAGCTTGGTTTCTTAGATTGGAAGATGTTCTGAGTTGGTTGTTGGTGGTAGGAAAACATGATGTAATTACAGTAGTTAGAAATTCCATTGCTTTGTTTAAACTCGCAATCAGATCATCTCCTAGCAGAAATGATGGAACTGCAATACCTGAGTCTAACTGGGAAATTTAGCTTGTGGTTGTTGTGACATTGCAGGAGATTGATAAACATTTTATGGAACTGATGGTTATTGGGAAATTGTTAATAATGAGAAGGTGCTTCATAAGATTGTGAATGTTGTAGAAAGGGATAATACTGTTGAGTAACTGGTGTTGACTGTTGTTGATAGTGAGTAGGATTGTACTGAGATTAATGGTTGGTTTAAAATGAAGGGATGTGAGGATTGTTAGCAATCAAGGCAAGTGGATTAGGAAACCTTTCACGCATTAAGCAAACTTCATTAGCGTGTGCCTCGTGTTAACTGAGATATGCAAAAAGTTGATCATAGTTGGTTGTATGCATATTCCTTGATAACTTTACATCAGTCACAAACTTACTCCACTCAGGTGGAAGAGTGTTCAAAAACTTAGTATTGACTTCGACCTGCTGCATTGTCATTCCAATAATGTGCATATCATTTATGAGTTAAGAAAAATGCAAGTAATACTCATGAAGTGACTTACCCTTTACCGAAGAAAGCCTATCAAAGTCATCGTATAACTTGCACTCACGTTCTTGGTATGACAGTTCAGTTACTTGCATGAGTAACTTAACTCAATCCCAAATTTATTTTGCATCTTGGTGATGGTTGACAAGAGAGTACACTTCTGGAGGAAGACCTTGAAGAATAATAGTTGTAGCTTTAACATCATAATCGTCTTGAAGCTTCTCTGCATCTGTAAGTTCTTCATACTTCTTAGGCCTAGTAACATAATTTTCTTCAATAGTACCATAAACAAGTAGACTGTTGTCAATTAAGTTATGCATCATTCTACCGTTTTTCTTTCCTTTTATGTAAAGACGCATACGACTCGACCAAGAGGTGTACATTGTCTTTTCAAGCATATGAGGACAATTATCAGCCCCTGCCACAATCATGTGTTCTGCCAAAGTAGTCATTTTCAAGTGATTGTTATGTGAAATGATAAAGTTTGATCGCTCAGTGATAAAGGAGAATTATGTTAAAGAGTTGTTGTTAAAGATGAGTAAGATTGTTATTTCATGGGATTTTATGAATCTTAACTAAAACCGAGAAAATAACAAAGTTTTTCGCTGGATTTTACAAAGTAAGACAAACCGTTAAAAATAACCTTTCCTGAAAATTGTAATATTTCGCACAAATGTGTTGTATAATATTTCGCACAACTGTTCTGTGTAATATTTCACACAAATGTTCCCTTGTTATATTTCGCATAAATGTTCCTTTGTAATATTTCGCACAAATGTTCTTGTGTAATATTTCGCCAAATGTTCCTGTGTAACTTGTTTCGCACAATAAGTCTAAAAATTTGGCAGAGTTTTGTTTTGCACAAATAACTTATTTCGCACGAATAGACTTGTAAATCTGTAATATTTTGCTGAAACAATAACCTGTAATATTTCGCACGAAATACGTATTTCGCAAAAATAACCTGTTAACTTGTTTCGCACACGAATTTTTTTCCGCATGATTCAAAGAAACACTTATTTCGCACAAATGACTATCAAAATAAAAGCACAAAAATACCTAAAAACACCCTTTTTAACGTTTTTTCTTGAAACCTTTTATAAAACTAACTATTTCTAGGCTAGATGTACCTTAAAAACACAAACTTTAATGTTTTAAACACCAAAATCTTAAGTTTTAAATTTTCATACACGAGACCTTATAAAACGAGTTTAACAAGTAAAAACGCACACAAATCACATGATATCACCCCATGGCAACTGATACCAATTGTAGGGTATCAAATCACATAAACCAAGAGAGAAATAAAGATAAAATCTAGAGAGAAAAAGAGGAGGGGTTGATCACTTAGAGAGAGAAAGAAACATGTAATATGATAAATATCCAAATAACCAACACCCTCTCCATGGAAGGAGAGGGTATTTATAGTTACATAAGGGCATGGTCAATATAAAGGAAAGCCTTATGTTGACTCGGTTAGCTTAACTTTTACACACTGATTAACTGCGAGCTATGACTTACAATTATGGAAGTGACCGAGTCTTTTCTTAATTTCTAACAATAAAAAAAGGTCTGGGCTTTATGGATGTGTGTGTGTTTCTTTAGTTGTTTTGATATATTTTATAGTCTCATATGTTGTCGTTTGCGCTGAATATCTATTTTTCGTGTTAAGTGTGGTTGTGGGTGGTTTTTGCTGGCAATTAAATGCTGATGTTTGTTGCTAAATGATTATTTTATATGGTGTGAATAATTTGGGTATAGAAGTTTTGTTGAAAAGTGAAATGCATGTTTAAATTGGCATCTAACAATACATCCAATGGATGATGCCTTAATTAATGTCGTTGTATATTGTGTTTCAAGCTATGTATGGTAAAATGTGGTTCATTAATATGTGGCTTCTGAGTAAGAAGCATCACAAAATAAGTGAATCCTAATATTGTTAATGGTTATAGCTGTTTTTTTTCAAAGTTTTATTAATTATGTGCCACTGTATAAAATGGGTTTAGAAATAGGATATAAATATCTTATCATGTTTTGTGGCTTTTGTTCTTTAAATTCGCATAGGGTTTTTATTGTTTTTAGAGTTTCAAGTCTTATTAAGGATATTATCTTATGTCTTAATTCATGTTTGTAGCGTGGTGTCTATGTTGTTTTTTTAGAATATCTATGCATCATGATATTAGAAGTTTCTTGCAGACGGCTTAACGATATTACAAGTCCTATATTTTGTTTATGATAATATTTTATGTTATCTAGATTAAGATAGTTGGCAGTAGATATTGTTAGATAATCTGGGCATGTGATGCATTGTTTTATCTCTTTTTGTTTTTCCTTTAGATGTTGTGAATTGGTGGTTTAGACATTCATTTAACCATCTGCTCGCTATTTGATTTGTTAATATATGTTCCGTTACAAGTTATGCTTTATTTTCTGTATACGACATTAACTGACATTCAAAACAATTAATCATAAACGTAAGGTAAATCTTTTTATAATTTTACCTTTTCTTATATAAAGTCGTATAGAGATTTTGGTAATTTAAATCATGGGAAAGTTTTAAGAGAGAATAAAAGGGTTTTTTAGTAATGCGAAAGTGGTAGTGAGAAATATCGCATTCAAAAGAGGGTTTTATACTCAATTGATTCTCGCATTGACCGATCTTGGTCGTGCGTGCATTGTGATATTTTTTAAAGTTTGGTATGTAGTTATTAGAACTAATCTTATATGTCATATATAGGTTGTGCTCATACTTTCTAATTCCATAATTGGTGATCGCTATTTTGGCTACGTGAAAAATAAAGAATTAAACTGATCTTTGATTTTAGAATTTAATGTGTTTACAATATTTATTTTTAATGGAAAGTATGTGTTGTTGTATAAAATAGGTTTCAAAAGGTATATATACAAATATTGTGAGTTTTCCACTTGCTTTCCTTCAATGTGTCTCTGCGATTGTGTTTATGGTTTTAAAGTTTTTTAAGCACGTGTTCTTATATTTGAGTTCTTTTTTCAGGTAAACATGTCTGTGCAACTGCCGTTTTTGTTTGTTTATGGTGAAGAAGGTCACCAGTTGAAAATTAAATAGATTAATATTTCTAGCACCTTCTCGGGGAAAAAATATAAGGTTAATAATAAAGATCTATTATGCATTCCAAATACATGATTGTCTTGACCATTACAGTTTGTTGTAAAGACGAGGGCGATTGTTCCAACAGTGTGTCATTACCGCCTACTATAGCATCAAATTAAGTAGGGTCGACTACATTTATCAAAGGAAAAATGGCATCAGGGACAAATACGTATCATGATTATATGATGCAATTATGAAATGTGATTATGACGTGATCAATGCTGGTATAGGGACAAAACTTGTAGCTTCTTTTACCGGTGGTCCATAGCCATTACATTGATGAGGTCACAATATGCTGCATACATCTGAATCGGCGTTTTTCAAGCGTTAGTTGCTTGCCTATCTTGATTTTGTGCTTTTATTAGACTTAAATTAATTGGGCCATAAAGATTGTTTTTTGCAGTTACTAACTAAACGTTCGATTTTTTATTTAGGTTGTCTAGGAAACTTCTATTGCACATATTAAACTCTAGGATCTTGTTTGATGGATATAGTGTGTGTATATTATGGTGTGTGTAGTGTCTGTGTTTTGAGAGAGAAATGGTTAAACTTGTCTTTTGATTGAATGAATTTGTTACAAACAATATTGACTTGTGATCCACACTTATGAAAATAAACTACCTCCTCCTATTTATAGTTGTAAAAGAGGAGTACTTTCTTAACTTAACGCTTCTAGTCCTTGTACTTATACAAGTACATTACAAGTAATTTATTTCTTTATTTCTAACATTCTCCTCCTAAATGATCTACTTGGGAACTATCCTTATTATGTTTTTGATGACGACTTCCTTCTTATGCTTGAACACTTTATTTTGAAGTAGTCTGACATTCTATTTACCTTTGGAGCTCGAAAATACTAAGAATTCTTGCATGAAAGCTTCTCAAAAGCTTTTTGAATCTTGATCTTCTTTTGCAGCTTGATTCTTTAAATGCTTGTATGAAATCTTTATCTCTAAAATTGATCGTGAATGTAAATTTCAATCACGCAATGTTACTAACGAAAGATCTTGAATAAGATGATATTGATTTGATCTTTTCTTGCAGAAGACTTAAGCACTTGACTTTATCCTTGAATCTTCATATTCAATCTCATGAAAATGTTGAACCGGCTATCTTGATTGATCTTTTAAGCTTGATGAAGCACTACAACTTATTCTAAACACTTGATGATGTAACCTCTAAACACATCAATAATAAAAGATAATAACAAAATTTTCTCATTCTGTTTTTGCTTTCTCTTTTTTCTTTCAATCCTCACCAACAATAAATACATTTTCTCATTCTGTTTTTGCTTTCTCTCATTTCTTTTAATCCTCACCAATCATGAAGACAAAACTTATCTTCTCGATCAAAACTACTTTTAACACGATGATTTCCTTAATCTTAATATCTTTTACCAATTATCTTGATTTGTCACATAATTCCTCTAAATTCTTCTCCTCAAGCTTATATCTTCTCCCCTTCTATATTCTTAGATTAACCTTATATTTTCTCCCTAATTATACTTATATATGTTCTCCCCCTCATGATGATTATGATCCATCATGAACATCATCACCATATAAGTATCAAAATAAGCTCTAGGTGAAGAATATTCTTTGAAGTCTATAAAATTGAAATTGAAATCATAACATTTCTCTTTAAGAATTAAACAATCTGTTGATAAAAATAATGCCTAAAAACGTTATTAATACTTTTCGACCTCTCTACGTTTTGATAATCACAAAATGTGAAAACGTTCAATGAAAAATTATTTTTAAACAAGTAACTAGTCGTAAATTTCAATTTCGAGTATTTAATCACTTAAAGGTATGAATAAATAAATGCTTAATGTATTTCATGATCAAATGAATTTTATTCAACCTCACATTTTTTTATAAAATGTTACAAACAATTTTATAACTTTTACAAAACATTTTTACATTTAAAAGAAATGTTTTATTCAAAATAAATATTTTGAATTCAAATTTTCTACCTAAAAACGGCTATAAATGTTCCAGAAAACACCTCTCCTAGAAAAAACAAAAAAGGAGCGTATGGCCTAGGGCGGCCCCTTTAAATATAAGGGCGACCCCGTTAGTGATAAGGGGGCCAGCACATGAGCTAAGGGGGCCGACCAGACAAAAAGGCTCCCAACTTTGCCTATAAATACTAGACTGTTTCCCACTAATTTTCTCACCTTTTGCACTCATTCTCTTCTGTCTAAAATCAGTTTATACATCATCTACAATCCTTTGATCATTTAATCTTAAGCATTTGTTTCTAAGTGATTCAAGCTTAGATCCTCGAGTGCAAGAGAAGAATACTTCTTACCTTCAAGTTACGAAGTATTATAGCTTAGTTTATGTTATCGTAACGTAGTTACGGTTGTATTATATTTTGTAAATCATTTGTGTACATTGTGTAGTTGTGTGTAATAGTTAGATCGTGGTGATCATAGAAAGTATAGTTAGATCGGGGTGATCGTGTTAGAGTTTAGGTGAAGTGAAGAGTTGATAGTGCGGTTAGTATTTTAGTTCTCAAAATACAGTGGGTGTGATAGATTGGTTTTAGCAAAGATTAGAACTCGATATTTGGCTTTGTGTCAGAAATTAGTGTAAGCTACTTGTGTACGGTTTTCTCCGCCTAAAGGGGGTTTGTTGACATAGTGAAGAGAACTCCCGAGTTTGGAGCTCGGGGAGTGTAGTAGGGCGAAGAGGTGCTTTGTTACCGAACCACTATAAATCCTTGTGTTGTGGCTTGATCTTTCAAACTCTTATCTCTTGTCTTACATACTTATTCTATATCTTGTTATCATTTATTTACTTAGTTCTATTGTTCATATTATGCACATATTGAGATCACATAAAGTCGAGTCTAAGTTTTTATAAACAAACGATACATTAAATTAAAAAGCAGTAAACTATTCAACCCCCCTTCTAGTTTTCCACAATTTGTATCAGAAGCCACGTCAAACATGTTTTTAAAATAAATCGTATTTTAAAACTTGAATCGATCTATGGAATCGAAAAAATATTTAGAAGGGCAATCTAGGCAAAGACCACCACTATTTGAAAGTGATGGATTTATTTATTGGAGAAATAGATTCGAAACTTATATGAAATCAAAAGATCTAGATCTTTGGCATGTTATTACCTATGGTGATTTTCCTCCCATTCAAAATAATCCCCAAACTAAAAAGGATGAAATTGTACCATTTTACAAACAAAACGATGATCTCAAAAAGAAACTTGTTAAACACAATGAAGCTAAAATGGTAATTTATAATGCTTTGCCACGTAAAGAATACAAAATAATTTTTATGTGCAAAATCGCAAAAGAAATTTGGGATACTTTATTAATCATTCACCAATGTAATAGTCAAGTCAAAGATAATAAAATAGATCTTCTTGCTTAACAATATGAACAATTTATTATTTCATAAGAGGAATTAATAGGTAATGGATTTTATAGATTTAACATTATTATTACTAGTCTAAAAGCACTTTATCAAGGTTTTTCTAGCAAGAATTATGTTAGGAAATTTCTTAACGCACTTCATCCTAAATGGCGCGCAAAGGTTACGGCTATTGAAGAGTCGAAAAATTTGACATCACTATCACTCGACGAACTTATTGGAAACTTGAAAGTTTATGAAGTGATAATAAAGAAAGATTCTGAAATGGTCAAAGGAAAAAAGAGAACTAAATAGATCTCTTGCCTTGAAGGCTAAAAAGGAATCTAGTGATGAAGATAGTTTGACCTTCGATAGTGAAGATGAAGTATACGCGATGGCCATGAGAGACTTCAAGAAATTTTTCAAAAGACGAGGAAGATTTTTAAGACGACCACACGATGAAAGAAAGTCATCCCAAAGAAATACAGATGACAAGAATGGCAAAGGTGAAAGAAAATGCTTTAAATGTGGAGATCTGAATCATCTCATCGGAGAATGCCCAAAATTTTCAAGAAAATATAATCAAAGAGCCTTCGTTGGAGGAACATGGAGTGATAGCGATGATGATAAAGAAGAAAGGACTAAAGACAAAAATTGTCTTATGGCTAAAGCATCCAATGAGGTACTATCCGAAACCGAATTTCTTAGTGATGACTTATCATCATTAGATGAAAAAGATTTAGATAGTGAGTATAGTCGATTATGCAAAGTAGGTCTAAAATTCATGGCTAAAAATAAATCAATAAAACTAATTAAAAATCGGCTAGAAAGTAAAGTATTTGAACTAAAAAATAAACTATATAAATTATAAAAAGGTAAGGAAGTTAATGAAGAATGTAAAATATGTCAAGACGTTAAATTTGAAAATGAAAAGCTTAAGGAAGAAATCTCTAAGCTCAATCAATTTAATAATAGTAGTCACTCACTTAAGAAAATGTTAAGTCTTCAAAAACACTCCGGAGACAAATCCGGTCTAGGATTTAATTTTACCGAAGGATCAACAAGTGAGACTAAACAAATAAATTTTGTAAAGTCACAAGAGCTAGAACCTAACTCTATTAAAGTAAAATTAGTAGAATCAAATTCAAGCCCAAGACCTAAATTTATACTTATAAACAATACTAAAATTCCCATTGCAAGCGACGATGAAGTAAAATGTTTTTATAAACCTTCCTTAAAACCCAGAGTCAGATTTATGATGAGGTGTCATTTTATACACTATTTTGGGGTCATTTAACCCCCTAAATCATGCAAATATGCCCAGATTATGTGCTTAATCATTTGTTTT
>BQNB010096879.1:0-25519 GCA_026074375.1 Tanacetum coccineum | reverse complement strand
GAAGACCATTGGCAGCCAAGAGCATCTAGTTTTTTTATCAAGTTT
Organism: Tanacetum coccineum; assembly: GCA_026074375.1. Classification (NCBI taxonomy): domain Eukaryota; kingdom Viridiplantae; phylum Streptophyta; class Magnoliopsida; order Asterales; family Asteraceae; genus Tanacetum; species Tanacetum coccineum. The sequence goes on along the minus strand of BQNB010096879.1, from coordinate 25,474 downwards.
TTATCTAGCTTTTTAGTACTTTAACCTATTGTAATTTATAGCTTTTTCTAAGTTTTTCAGCTTATTGTACTTTTTAAAAAGTCTTGTACTCTTGTTTTTAAGTTTTAATGAAATTTAAGTTTTATTGATTAATCCTGTTTTTAAGTTAATGTACTTTATGTTTTAAAAATGTTTGTTAAGCTCTTATTTACTTAGTTAAAACTGTTCTTACTTAAGCTATATAAACTTTTCCATTGTTTATATAGCTTAAGTCATTTTCACTCAAAAATCACTTAAAAAAAACTTAAAAAAAACTTAAAAAAAGAAGCTATATGGATGATAAGCCAAACCTAGAAGGGCTTATGGGTTTTACCAGCTTATCTTTGATAAGCTGGAGCTTGTAGACAAAGCTCTTAAGAACTTATTTGCCCTTTTTTAGAGCAAAGGGCTTTGTAAGTTGTTCCTTTTCATTTTTTAGCTTAAATTGCTTATTGCTTATTTATTGCTTATTTATTGCTTCTTGCTGCTTATTTATGCTTATTTAAGTTAATTATTGCTTATTGATGCTTGCTTGTTGCTTAAATCTCCTTTGTTTATGTGTTTCACAAATCTGCCTTATTTAGCTTTAAAACTGCTAATCTTGTTTGCTTATTTTTAATGCTTTTCTTTGTGTTCTAAGTGCTTATTTATCATTAATTTACTTTGTGCTTAATCTGTTTTGAGTTTGTTTAAGTTTTCTTAGCCTGTTATAAGCTTAAAATGGTTTTTCAATTTCTTAAGGGGTGTTTGGCACTAACAGTATTAACATGAGTTAATACTGCTTGATGCCTTGTATCCTTTAAGTAAACTTTGAAAAGCTCAAATTAAGCCTATAATTCAGCTTAGATAAGTTTTCAAAGTTTAAAACTCATTTTTAAGGGTTTTAGTAGTTATGGTTTAAATCTATGAGGTTTGAGCTTTATAGCTTAGCTTATTGGCTTAGGTTTTGATTAGGTGCTTATAATTTGTGTTTTCATGCTTGTTTATGCCTAAGAATGCAGTAGGATTAGAGTAGTTTAAGTGTGCAATTGTGGTTTGAATTTTTGTCAAAATCTGTCAAGTTTCATCGTTGTTTTTTTTAAGTTAAAAGTCATTTTTCACTAGCAAATTTAGGTTAGCTAAAGTAGGATTTAGGGTTTGAAATTTCTTGCACAAGCTCCTTAGGTATCAAGCTCAATCTGTTTGAGCTTATTTTGTATTTTAAAAGTCTTTTTCCTAGCTTAGTTTAGGCATGAACTTTGCTTTTTGTCTTTTAAATTTTTTGAGAAAACTCAACAGCTACTGAGTATAATAAGCTTTTTAACCTAGCTTTTTTATAGCTTATTTGATTTTCAAAATGTTTAAAGTTTGTTTTTTCTTATAGTTTATAGTACAATCTTCATCTGTTTTTAGCTTTTAGCCCCATAAGGATAGCTTATGGGTCTTAAAAATTAGCTTAAAGTTGCCTCATTAGGTTGTTTTTAGCTAAATTGCTTAATTTGCTTTTCTTACCTGTTTGCTTAGTAAAATTTGCTTATTTCTTTTTCCTTGTGCTTATTAGGTTTAGGGGCATGTTTGTTTCCAGCTTATTAGAATGTCTTATAGCTTATTTGGTCTTAAAAGATCAAACAGTCTAGTTTTTAAGTGTAATGGCTAAATTTTGTTATCTGCTACTTATTTCAGCTTTCCAGCTTATTTTCTTGGCTTATTTTTGTTTGTAAGTGCTTATTAGGGTTAGGGTATCATTTGTTTTGACCTTATTTGATTTTTAGATGCTTAATGAGTCTTAAAAGGTCTTAACAATTTAGCTTTCTAGTTCATTTTAAGCATTCTTAAGTCTATCACTTTCTTTTGCTTATTTCCAGCTTATTTTTGAGTTTTGAAAAAAGTTTCTTTTTTAAAGTTTGTTGTTTTTGCTTATTTTATAAGTGTTAAAAAAATCAGAAAAAAAAATGTTTTTAAAAAAGGAGAGGCCACAGGGGTCGAACACGTGACCTCTCCCTTATACTACCAACACCTCAACACACACACACACACTCACAACCATCTACCCTGGGGTCTTTTTCGATTAATCCTTGCCTTATTTTTTATTTATAGTCTTTGTAGCCATTTTGCTTATCAGCTTATTTAAGCTTAGTTGCCTACTTATTTCAACCTCTTTTCCAAATCTTTTATTTTTCTTAGATTTTAATCTGTTCAAAGTACTTTTTGTGATTTTTCCAGATTTTTTTTAATTTAGTTTAGTATTTTTAATGCATTTTTTAGTTTAAAACCGTTTTTAACTCATAATAAATAATATAAAAGTCAAAAAAATATAATTCTTTTTTTAAAATTTTCTTTTATCATTTAGGATTTATAAAAAATAAAATTTCTTTTGTAGGGTTAAAATTTTAGAATTTGGGTTTTTAAAGAACGGGTTTTGAATCTCGTTATCATTTTTAGCGTTTTAGCCTTATTTACTTTCGTTTTTAGCGTGCCTTTACTTGTTTGTGCATTTTATTTGTAGAAATAGAAAACCAAATCAAATTTGTGATATTCAAGCATTGTTTCACAAACGTTACCTCGATTTTCAAATTCGCACCTCGTCGGGACACGACCTAGGAATGTTTTTTTTGGGGTTTTACTTTGGTTAAAAGTAATTTCCTTTTAAAAAGCCCTCTTGGAAGACTTCTCTTACTATTATTGATATTTGTGATTTATTTATATATGTATTATTATATATATATATATATATATAAAGCAAGCGATCAACCGTCTTTGGGATATCTTCCTCCTTGACCCTAAGTTGATGGTAACCTGATCGTAAATCGATCTTGGAGTAAACACTCAAGCCTTGCAGTTGATAAAAAAGATCATCAATTCTCGGTAGCGGATATCGGTTCTTCATAGTTAACTTGTCTAGTTCACGATAGTCAATGCACATTCTGAAGGGTCCATCCTTGTTCTTAACAAACAGAATGGAGCTCCCTAGTGTGAGGAACTCGGCCTGATAAATCCTTTGTCTAGACAGTTCTTGCATTTCTGATGGGGCTATGTTGATCCCAACTTAAGATCTATTCTTTAGCTTGTAAAGGTTAAGTTACTTTGGATAAATTCAAAACAACTATAGTAGAAACTTTGTGAATACTAAAGAGTATGCGGAATCTACTCTTTAATACTTAGAAGAATGTTAATGAAATAGTAAACTTTAATAACAATGATATAACTGAAAAGCTCCAATATTATTATTATAAATAATACGAGTACTCTATGTAGTACTAGGGTTTACAACCTTGAAGCTATGTATCAAAACGTTTATGACTATTGTATATATAAAACCATAACCTAGGATCCCCTTTTATACACTAAGGAGTCCTTTACAAGATAACTACAAATCTTCTATAATGTTCAACTTATACGTATCTTTCTAACTATATAGAATATACTCTGAATAAGTCAATACAAATCTCTTGACACGTCTTTATCTCTTTAGCAGTCTTTAATCTTCATGTAGCAGTCTTAAGTCCTTTAGCAGTAGTAAGTTAGTACTGGCAGTACTAACTTTCTTCTAGCAGTACTAACTAGTTAATACTGGCAGTTGTAACTTGAGCAGTATTAACTCTTGAGTTGGCAGTACTAAGTATGAACACATTTAATTCCCAACAATCATCTCCTAAACTTGTGATTTACTTCCAAATCATCAAGTTTCTTAAATTAAACTTTGTTCTATGAGAGGATTCTTTCAAACACTTTATCTTCTTGGTCTTTCAATCTGCATGAATATCTTCCTAAGAAGTTCTCTGGACATTTCATTATCTTGTTCCACCAATAGTTTTGCAACTAACATCTGTGTAAGAACACCTATTGACAAAGGATATTCTCTTTCAACCAGCATGTAGATATCCATTCCATCCTTTGTAGATACATGATGCACTCCACATGTATCATACAGTCTCCATGTTATATCATGAATATGTTTCTGAGACTTCCATAACTCATCATCAGTATCAGGTTTAAACAGTCTCTTCAAATTTACCCAGATCTCTATTTGTTTATCTTCTGTTGGTTTTGTTGAGTTAAACCTTTCTTGAACCAGACTTCATAGTTTGACTAAATCATCCCTGTCAAAAGTCTTTAGCATATCTTCAAAAACCTGATATACCTCTGTATGATTACCAACTCGAATGATTTTCTAGTACATTCTTGAATCTTCAGTGTAAACCTCCCGGTCAATGATTGGATATTTGGTTTGCAGGGCTTCAATATTCATCCCTTCTTCTAGAACTATGGTCATTAATTTTTGTAGCTCTTCTTGTGATAGCTCATCGGACTTTTGCTTCTTAGAACTTTGTTGACCAAGTTCTTCTTCTGCAGCTCTTTTAGTACTTCCAGTTGATATCTTAGGAACTATTCTGTCAACATCACTCTTCATTGGAGTAAAAGTGTTTACCCTTTTCATTGTTGCTTCAAACAAACTCTTGATCTCGTCAAATGAATATCCTCTCAACTGCTGTAGTGTATAGCTTCCCATATGCTTGATATAGTTAGACATATAAGTTCTTTGTTGAGCCTATGTGGTGGCTTGTTCATCCTTTCTTTAGCTCTTTTTTGGGCAAAATGTCTCTTTCTCTAGTTGATAAGTTCTGCAATCAGTCTTCCTTTTTCAGCTTCAGAATATTTTTCTCTTTCTTCTGCTTGTAACCTTTGTACTAACTCTTCATTAACTTTAATTCTAGCTTGTATGTCTTCTCATTCTTCAGTATTGAAAGAGCTAGCTGCTTTATGTGTCCTGGCAATCCTCTGCCTCTCTTCTTCATCAAGTTTTTCTTGCAATCTTAGAGCTGCTTCATAACCAAGTCTTTCTTGTTCTTGTTGCCTTTTGTCTTGGTCATAGCCGATTTAGACTCTTCCATTATACCTTTACCTTTATCTTTTGTCTTTTCTGCACTCCTTCTGATGTACACTAAACTTTCAGCAGCAATATCATCAACAGAATCACCAGCAGTTTTAACTTCAGGGCTGGCAGTACTAATTTCTGCACCAGTAGTAGTAACTGGTACATTAGCAGTGGTAAAATCTGTACTAGCAATAGAAACACCCATCTGTACCAAAGTAATCCCCTCATCTTTATGAATTTGAGTAATTTTCCTCCCCTATTTGGAAGGATCCTTTTGAGCTAAAATATCTGAATCTGAACCTTCTTCATCTAAGAGAACCAGTCTGAGTTTTCTTCTTGACTTGTTGAGCTTATCCTTTTTCTCCAACCTCTTCACCTTCTTGATAAGCTTTGTAAAAGCAGCACCATAAACTTTCTTTGTCTGCCTCAAGTCTGTCTCTAAAGCTACAACTTTGTCTGACAATTTTGTAGCCAAATCTATTAATTTATTGTGTTGCATTCTACCCTCATCACTTCCAAGTGTGTTAACTCTTGGGAGAGGTGAATCATGGGGCATCGTAGGGGTCTTATCAATGTTACCACTGCCCTGTCCTGCTTCTAAGCCAGTAACAGTAGTGGCAGCCCCTCCATATCTGACATCCACACTTGTGGAAGCAGCCTCATCTGCTACATTGGTGCGAGGAGGAGAACTAGGCTGAGGAACCTTAGTTTTCTGTCTGATAGAACTCCTAAGTGTTGGTGAAAGATGTGGTTGTAAGGTTGATGGAGCACCTGTGGGTGTGTGATAGGACTCAACTAGGACTGTTGATCCTTCACCCTGAAAAATTAGGCCATGAACAAGCATTGTTGGAAACAATGGAATGTCCACCCAGTATAACCCTTAGAAGCCCTCCTCATATTTGTTAGGAACAAGAAAAGTCTTGGTCACTTCCAATATTAACTAGCCAAAGCCCGTAGTTAGTCAATGTTTAGATTATAAGCTAATATGGCCCAAAGGCCCATGGAAAGCCTTACAAGGCCCATGGCCGGCCACCCTTAGACTATAAATACACCTCTTCTTGCCTTGGAGAGGTGGTTGGTTGGTTGTATGTTTCATTTCACTTAATGCATTTCATGTTCTCTACTTTCTCTAACTAGAAAATACATCCTTCCTCCTATTTTCTCTCTAGTTCTTGGTTCATATATCAAAGATTACTTGTATTCTACAATTGGTATCAAGAGCCATGGAGTGATTTGCTTAGTTCTTGTGTTTGTTTTTTCTTTTTGGTTCATTTTTTTTACCGTACGCATCTTTTTCCTTTTTCTTGTATTCGAAGCTCTCTTGTACACTAAAAGGTCATTTACCTAGGTAATTTTGATCTAGTATCTTTGGATATAGGTGTATTTGCTTTAGATCAAAGAAAAACTCATTTTTGTTCATCTTTTTTCTTTAAAAAACCTTATAAAGTACAGATCTTGATTTTGAAATTTTTGGCTTAAAAACAAAAAAGTTGTCATTTTTAAGGTACCTATAGGTTTAAGAATTCTAGTTGTACAAGAAATTTTGGGAAAAAACAATCAAAAAGGTATCTTTTTGTGTTTTAAAGATTTTGAGTTTCGTCCGTATATTGCACGAATTTGCAGTTTATAGCTCTCTCCGAATTTGCAATTCTTTTGTGTCTCCGAATTTGCAGTTTTCCATAAGGACACGAATTGGCAGTTTTTCCATAAGGACACGAATTGGCAGTTTTCCTTTAGGACACGAATTGGTAGTTTTCCATAAGGACACGAATTGGCAGTTTTCCATAAGGACACGAATTGGCAGTTTTCCTTTAGGACACGAATTGGTAGTTTTCCATAAGGACACGAATTGGCAGTTTTCCATAAGGACACGAATTGGCAGTTTTCCTTTAGGACACGAATTGGCAGTTTTTCATAAGGACACTAATTGGCAGATTTCCTTTAGGACACGAATTGGCAGTTTTAATAAGGACACGAATTTGCAAATTTTCTAAGGACCCAAATTTGCAATTTCACTTAATCATACGAATTTGCAACATTTACTTAAAACTCAAAATTGCTTCATCAAAATTATACGGTTTATTTCTTTGACTTGTAAAATCCCATGAAACACTCAATTGTTTTCCCGGTTTTGTCAAGAATTGTAAAATCCCGTATAGTTTCAAGACCTAATACACACAAAAGACAACTATCACAAACACAATTACTTTCTATCACTGCTCGATCGATCAGTAATTGTTTTGATACCACTTTATCAATGACGACTCTTGTTGATAAGTCACTTATCTCGGGTGGTGACAACAAACCACCGATGCTTGAAAAACACTTGTATGACTCGTGGTAAAGCAGAATGGAACTATATATGATGAATAGACTCATGGTAGAATGATTCTTGCTTCTTGTTGAAAAATGTCTACTTGTTTTGGTCCAACAATTATATTGATGTGTAATCCAGACCAAAGGAATATACTAAATTAACTCCCGCAGAAACCATTCAAGCTGATTGTGACATCAAAGCAATAAACATCATTCTACAAGGCCTTCCAACTGAAATTTATGCTCTTGTTAGTCAACATCGTGTAGCCAAGGATATTTGGGAGAAAATCAAACTACTCATGCAAGGAACGTCGTTAACGAAGCAAGAACGAGAGTGTAAGCTGTACGATGAATTTGATAAGTTTACATACAAGAAAGGAGAGTCATTACACGAGTACTACTTGAGATTCACTCTGCTACTCAATGATATGAATATTTACAAGATGCCACTAGAGCAATTTCAAGTCAATACCAAGTTTTTTTGAATACTCATTCCTAGTTTGGAATTAGAGCAAATTCGGTACTGATGTAAATTGGTCCAAAGATTTGTGCGAATACTACTAATGTTAAAAGAATCATGTCTCACTTGAACAACATGAACGGCAATGTGCAAATAAGTTCGATAGATGCATGAACGAACACTGATCCTTCTTGATTTTAGTTTTGCAGTCTCACCAAATGACACAGTCTACCTTAACAATCTCCATCAGCACTCTACCAGAACAAAAAACTTTCAACATCAACCAATTTGTTTCACCTTACAGTCCTCCTACATAGGATCACCTTATAAGTCTCAACAATACTCAACTCATCAACAACAACACCTCCTTTTTCAATCACTTATCCATCCAATGAGTAGCAACCACAGTTCAACCACAACGTTTTATTTTCCTCCATCATCATCCATCCTAATTGGAATATGCTCTCCTCAGCTTAACCAACAATCTGAATTTTTCCCAACCTGACTACGGTCCTATTTTATACCAGTGTTCCAGAAAGGAGATGATCCCCTATTGACGCCATCAAATCACAAGATGTCTTTCTTGACTGCTGTTGGCACTTTCCCGCTATCGCCCACTACCAATAACCATTTGAGAATTCGGCAAACCTAGGCAACAAGCAACTATTTAATGATGGAAGAGTAACTCGACAACCAATTCAGAGGAAACAAATTTCTTATGCTGCATGTACTAAACTAAAACAAGAACTTTCACCCAGAGCAGTGGGAATGAAACTCTTGGGGAAACAGAGGATTTTACATGTACACCTACAAAGGGATGGACACATTTCTAAACCATGCACAAAACCAACGATGAACAGGATGATTCATTGTTTAAAGATAAATGTTGTTGGTACATGACAGCTCAAGCAAAGTGGCCAAATTCTACCATGAGGAGGAACTAGCATTATTGCATGATCAGGAATCCCAGAAGTCAAGCCACAACATACATCATTACTCACAATGCTGCTTATCAAGCAGATGATTTGGATGCATATGACTCTGATTGTGATGAACTTAACACTACCAAAGTTGCTCTTATGGCGAATTTATCTCATTATGGATCAGATGCTCTTTCTGAGGTACACAATCATGATAATGTGAATAATAATATAATTTAAATCAATCTAACAGGCGATGCCAGTCTCTGAGCAGCTCAAATGTGTAGAACCATTCAGAACTGAAATAATAACCAGTGATATCAATATCATTCCTTATTCTCAATATCTGATTGAATCACACCACCAAGGCCTTTTAGAATTCTAACTCTTCTGCACAACAAGATGCACTGATATATTCTGTGATTGAACAACTGAAAACCCAAGTTGCTAATTGTACCAAGATAAATCTGGACAATAAAGTTAAAAGACTTTAACTGTGAGCTTGAAAATAAAAGGACAGTGTTAAAGTGTTTGATTGAAGACAAAATGGTGATTTAAAACAAGTAAAGATAATGTTTCAGATTCATGTGCACAGTCTGTAAAGATTGATCGTCTTAAACAAACTCTTTCTGAACATTTAAAAGAAAAAGAATCTTTAATGCAAACAGTTTCTCTTCTCAAAGATGATTTTAAGAAAGAAGAATCTAGGAATATAGATAGAGAGATGCTTAGAAAGAGATGATTAAACACTAGATAATAGTGTTTTTTAAAAGAGATCAATCTGCCCAAATTTTTATAGTTTAAGTAGATTAAATGCTTATTATGAGCTTAATTTGAGCTTAGAGACTCAAAGAGCTTAAGATGAGCTTGTGAGGAGCTTATGTAACATTAAAAGCTTATTAAACAAAGTTTTAAGTGAATTTGAGAAAAGCAAATACGAATTCTATTAATGAAAAAGTTGAGTACAATTCTGAAAAGGAAATTACATTTAAGCAAACATTAAGCTAAAACATTTTAAATGAAAATTACAAAAGCTAATTTTAATAAGCTAATTTATAAACTACTCCTAGATAGATCTCTCGTGAGTGATGAGCCCATGTATATATAGCCGCTGAGGAAGCTTCTAGGCCCTGGAGTTTGTTACACGCTCCTTGTCATCTTATCCCTAAAAGGGAATAAGTTCTACCCATAACAACACAGTAATTATGTTGCATAAAACTGAAATGTCAATTTTAATTTTAAATATATACAATTGTTAGGATTATTAAGCATATAAGATCTTGATTGATGACTAGTGTGTGAAGATTAAGGTGTAATTAGTGTGTGTGTTTACAGAGAGAAAATACCTAACTTGCCTTTTGATTAAAATGAAGTTGTTACATCCAATCTTGGCATAAATACCATATTTATAGCCTTATTAGATTGTTGACTAAACTTTCCTAACTTGACACAAATAGTCCTTGCACTTTATAATAGTGCTTACAAGTAGAACATTTCTTTATTTCTAACATTCTCCCCCTAAATGATCTACTTGGGAACTATCCTTATTATCTTTTTTTATGACGACTTCTTCCTTATTCTTGAACACTTGATTCTGAAGTAGTCTGTCATTTTCTTTTTCTTTGAAGCTCAAAAACACTGAGAATTCTTTATGAAAGTTGAGGACGACCTTGTAGCAAATCTCTCCTGATATAATTTTCTCTCCCTATATGACAGGATAGATTTCTTTATCCCTGAAGGTATCAACTCTACTCTCGAACTCAAAATCAGCATTCTCAAAAGCTAACTTTGACCTTCTTTTGCAACTTGATTCTTTAATAGCTTGTATGAAATCTTTAACTTTGAACTTGATCTTGAATGTAGATTTCAATCACATAATGTTGCTGACGAAAGATCTTGAAACACGATGATATTGATTGAGCATTTCTTTGTAAAAGACTTAAACACTTGACTTTTCACATGAATCTTCATACTCTTTAAGCTCCCCCTCAATCACATATCCATCTCTTGAATATTGAAGTAGTAAACTTTGATTGTCTGAAGACAATGTAGATATTCTTGAGAAGTAATTCCATGCAAATGTCGAACCGGCTATCTCGATCGATCTTTGAAGTTAATGAAACACTACAGCTTATTCAAAACACTTGATGAAGTAACCTCAATCTTGAATACGAATCTTATCTTCTTAATCAAACTACTTTTACCATAACGATTTCTTTGATTCAATTTCTTTGCTAGTATCTTGATTTGTCCCATATATTCTTGCTTATATCTTCTCCCCTTTCATATACTTGAATTGACCTTACGTTTCAAGCTTATATCTTCTCCCCCTCATGATGATTATGATCCATCATGAACATCATGATCATATAAGCTTCCAAAATAAGCTCCGGGTGAAGAATATCCTTTGAAGTCCATGAAATTGAAATCAAAATCTTTTCTTTTCTCAAACATACATTCTCCCTAATAAACAAACATACTCCCCAAATAACCTCGAAAAGCTCCCTCAAACCAACAAAATTATTGCTATCCTTCTCGAGTGAAGGTTTGAAAGAAACTTTTGTCATTATAAGATTCGTTGAAGTAGTCATGCCTGTGAAAGGTAGAGATGTTGTTGTTGTATGTTGTATGTTGTAGAAGATGAAATGAAGAATTATCAGAGTAAGAACCATCTTCCACATTAACCATAAAGTTCATACATCACAAGATCATGCTTTGAAAATTTCCAAGGAAATATTTGAAAAATATGATCAAATCAATATCTTGATGATAAGGATGCGGAAATATGATCATAAAATCCTAATAAGCATTGATCTCATGACCTTAATGTTGTTTTCCTATGGGAAACACATAACCACCAGATCACTTAGATTACTAGTTCGCACTTATTTGTATCATTTTACAATCATTTTCAAATAGTGACCTACGTTTAGCGTTGGCATGATGTTAGCACTGGTAGGATTTCCATTCGATCATTGTGAATACTATGCTGAGAAACATTTTTAACATGAAGCTAAAAATGCAAAAAAACGGATATGTGAAGGTGAAATGTAAAACAATTTTCCATTTCCGTTTCTTTTTGAAAAATTTTCAACAACATATACGGACACTCCTCCTCGAAAAATACCATATCTTCGTTAAAACATTTATAAGGGAGTTCCTCTTTGCACTTTTGAGTCCTTTATTTCTTTAGACACTTTTCACAAAAAAAATACATTATTTGAAAAACATTTTAAAATTGATTTTTATCTTGAAAGTACCACATCACTTAAAATCCGAATCGAATTGTAACGCATCAACTGAGATCATTAGACTTTTAACAACTTGAATTATCGTTTTAAGTACCACATTTTGATTTTGAAAAATATGTATCAATGACTTAAGCCAAAGAAGACTTCTCTTCTTTTTCAAAGATAGATGCACTGAAGCGTACATCTTCATTCCTTAAAGCATCAGGTATATACAACTGACATGTAACAAAGCCATCAAATGAAGCCTCGAGTTTCGTACTGAAATATACATAACCAATTCAATTGAAGTTCGGGTTTCATACTGAATATGTATGAATTGAAACTAAAAATCTTTTTGAATTTTCTATAAAATTTGGTATAAAAGGAAATATTTTTGTCTTTTCTGAAATTTTATATAAAAGAAAATCTTTTTGTATTTTTCTAAAATTTGATAAAAGAAAATCTTTTTGTATTTTTTTTAATTTTCTTAAACTAAAAGAAAATTTTCAAAGATCTTATCAAATTAAACAACAACTTTTGGTACCCACTTAAGCACGTTGCTAACGGGTTTACCATATTTTGAATACCATATGTAAGTTGCGTCGATTTGATGCATAGAAGTTGAATTCCAAGGAGATTTGAAACACGGTGTTTCATTTTGAAATAACTTTCTTGGAATCAACGGCGATTTAAAACTCTTCTCATTTTTCCATTTTGAATTATAAAACCTTGATGTTTCATTATGAGTTTTAAAACTTCTCAAAGGTGTAAACACCGTCTTGAAACCCGGTGTTTCATTCGATGTTTTAACCTTTGAGGAAGACGAAGATTTCCATTTATTGTTGAAACTCGGTGTTTCATTTTGAAAAATTCTTTTCGAAATGAATGGAAACCTTACATCTTTCACCTTTTTCAAAACTGAATCATCTCGTTTACGCATTGAAAACATTTCACTTCTTGAATACTTGAACCGTTTGGAAATGTTTTCCTCCTTTCTTTTCCAGATTTGTTTTGAACTTTCATTTTTCTCATGAGTTTGAAAAGCAAATGTTTCGGATGAATGTTGTTTCATCCAATACTTCCTATCTTTTTGCAAAGAATAAGTAGTAAATTGAGAAACCTTTTTCTAAATCGGTTTTGAAGATTCACCCATGTAAATCTTTTCCGAAACATTCACTTTTGGAATTGATTTTGTGAAAACTTGAGAAACAACATTTTTCTGTTTTATTGAATCAAACAATCTCTTGTAATGCATTTTCAAATCATCGTTCTCTTTTTCAAGTTTTTCATAAGAATTTTCATATTTCTCTTTCAACACATTATACGATGTTCTCAAATCATTGTTTTCCTTTTGCAACGAAGTGTAATTTTGAGATGCCAACTGTGATTTTAATAAAGCATTTTCTTTTTCAAGATTTGCAAAATACGTCTCAAATTTATCAGTTCTTCTTGAAAGCTCTGTTTTGACATCATCAAAATCTTTGACTCGTTGTGCCAAAACCTTTTCCAACTTTGAAGTATTATTCTCAAACACCTTTTTCTCGTCATCAAAGCATTTCACTTTATCCCCCATTTCTTTTACAAGTTTCAAATTCGTAGTCTCAAGCGTTGAACTTGTAGTAGAAATCTTTGAAACGTTTGATTTGTATTCTTTCTCGATCATTTCAATCATTTTCTCAAGAGAATTATCATGTTTTGAAAACTTAAACTTTGTTTCAAGTCTTTGTTTCAAAACATCATTGTAAGCCAACAAATCATTATACTCTTTTTGCACCGAATAAGACACTTTTTCTAGAAATTCATTTTTAGCCAAAAACATTCGTTTATCTTCTTCAAAAAGAATGATTTGTTGTTTCATCTCTTGATCTGAAATCTGAAGTTTTTCCAACAGTTCCAAAACTTGAGATTTCATTTGATCAATTTTTTCTAACAACTCAAATTCTCCTGATTTTAGAACTTTATTTTTAGTTTGCAAACTTTTTATTTTAACTTTTAAGCTCTCAGTTTCTTTTAAAGCATAATATTTTTCATCTGAAAAACGTACAACCAATTCAGCAGTTTCTTTTAATTGTGTTTGCAAACTCAAAATCAAATCATTTTCTGAGTTATCTTGTGTGTCATGAACTATTTCTGAATCAAACTCAGATGGTACCTCATAAAATGGCTCACATTGTTCTTCCAACAATCTTATTTTCTCACACTGAGCAAAAATCAATTCATCTCTTTCTCTCAAAGTCGTTTCTACAAGTGCACGTGCCTTAGATAGCTCTTCAACCGATAAATTCAAACTTTCATTTGCACTCTTAAGTTCCTCAACTTGCACTTGAAGAGTTTGAACCGTTGTAAAATCAACAACTTTTGACTTTAAATGTTCATTTTCACTCTTAAGTTCTTTAACTTGTGCTCGAAGATTTTACACCGTTGTAAAATCAAAAACTTTGGACTTGAGATGCTCATTTTCAGAATCTTTTTTACGCAAACATTTTTCTAGCTCTGAAATTTTTGTTTGTTTAATCTTAACAGTGTTTTTCTCCTCAGCTAATTGATCACTCATCGTGTTAATTAAATCCTCTTGATCTTTAATCATTTTAGTATATTGTCTGTCATTATCGTAAAGCGACGAAAAAGTGATTATATATTTTTCGTTTTCTTTCTCAAGTTTTTCACACTTTGCTTTATACGATTCGAGACTCAACTTATCCCAACTATTCATATACATGATGAATGAATCCGATATACTCGATCAATTAACTCTAACTCACCCTCATTTTTAAAATTCCACAAAAAATTCCAACCAATAACCCGATAAACGCGCGCACAATTAATCACGACAAACTAATATCTCGCAAACGTTTTTTTGTTTTTTTAAACTAAAACCGTAAACTAAAACTATTTAATTCTCTAAAAAAATCCGTAGACTAAAAAAATTATCACTAAAAAAATATCTAACACAAAATTTTAACAATAATTTTTTTTATATTATGAACAACACTAGTACTAAAAAAAAGTCCTACTAAAAAATGTTTCTACTAAAAAAATTATTTAAGCTCAATTAAAACGTAGACTAAAAATAATTCCAAAATTAAACTAAACAAAATAAGCAAGCTCGATTTATCGACTCACAATTAAAACCGTACACGAAAGGCTATATCACAAATTTAGACAAGTACTCTATATTTTCAAAAAAAATACGTCTCTTTCAAAAATTTAAACAAATGACGCACCCTATTTTCACTTAATAAACCATTCAGCCCACTATTTTCTTATGATAACACTTGTTTTGGTAAAAATTATATCAGGTCCAACTGATAACTTTTGGTAGACATGAGTAACAAAGGCCTAACATAGAAACCCTAAATAATGATATATAAAAAACACATCACACACTCAAACGTAACCCTAGCTCTCATTTCTTTTCATACGCCTCTTTCTTATCTCACACAGTTTTCTTATGTCTCTCACACAAAGATAGATACAACAAATATGGTTCCTTATTAGTCCAAATAACAACAATCTTTCTTTTCTTTTGATAACACAGATTGTTCCTTGGGCCTTTTATCACACAACTTGTATCACAGCAAGTAACCCACGATTAATACAAGAAATAATTCGTCTTCAAGATATGTTTAAAGAATCTCTCGGGTAGGTTCTTTTGTGCACTTCTTGTATGTTTTTTTGTTTTTGTTCTTAATCTTGTGAAACCGAAAGAAAGAAAAAGCTGGAACACTCGAGTATGATTTTCGTTTTTATTTCTGTTTTTTTATGAATCGAAACAAAGATAAAGATTTGGACTTTTGTTCTTGTCTTTTCTTTTTCTTTTCGAAAATTAAAACGAAAGCCTAGCTTTCGAAAATAGATCTATGATGAAGTTGTGTGTAAATCTTTTAAAGATTTGTAATCATCACAAATTGACACACAAACTGAGATCTATTTATTTTTTGATTTCGTTCGTTGTTTTTTTTTCTGGTTTAGATCTGAGTTAAAAGAGGTATAATTTTGTTTTATAAATCTTGTATAGTTCGCCTTTTGAATCTAGTATAGATCGCCTTTTAAATCTGGCCTTTTGAATCTGGTATAGATCGCCTTTTGAATCTAGTATAGTTCACCTTTTATATCTTGTATAATTCGCCCATAATACTTGGTATAATTCGCCCACAATGCTTGGTATAATTCGCCCAAAAATGCTTTGTATAAGTCGCCAAAAAAAAAAGTTACCAGAAAAACGCTTTTTGACTGTTTGACCAAAAAAAGTCAAACTGGTCAAAATCAGTTACAAATCTGTTTTGAATCAATTAAAAATCAGTTTGGACTTTTAGATATGCAAATAAGCGAATTTTTTAAGCAAAATACGCAGATCTAAGCAGATTTATAGCAGATAAGCATTAAGCACTGAAATAAGCTTAATTAAGCTGAAATAAGCTCAAGTAAAAGGTGTTTTGACTTCTTCTTCTTTTTAATCAGAATAAGCTGGATTTACTAAAAAAACTATGCTGATAAGCAAATAATCAATCAGAATAAGTAGATAAGCAAATAATCAATCAGAATAAGTAGATAAGCAATCAGAATTAGCACATCAACTCGACTGAATAAGGTGTAAAGCAAGGTGTAAAGCAGAGAAACTAAATCTGATAAGCTGAATAAGCACGGATAAACTTATGAAAATACAAAAAATAAGCTGATAATCTGACAGATAAGCACAAATCAGAATAAGAACGAATAAGCAGTCAGAAAAAGCTAACTGAATAAGCAATAAGCATAGATAGGCTGACAGAATAAGCACTAATTAAGCTTGAATATTGTCTGAATAAGCTCAATAAGCAATCTGAATAAGCTGATAAGCACAAATATGCAAAACCTCGATCTCACAAACACAATCAAACACTAAAATAAGCACTAATCAGCTATCATTGGCTCTTGATACCATATATTAATCATATAGATCTTGATTGATGACTAGTGTGTGTAAAATAAGGTGTAATTAGTGTGTGTGTTTAGAGAGAGAAATACCTAACTTGCCTTTTGATTGAAATGAAATTGTTACATCTAATCATGGCATAAATACCCTATTTATAGCTTTATTAGATTGTTGACTAAAATTTCCTAACTTGACACAAATAGTCTCTGCACTTTATAATAGTGCTTACAAGTAGTTCATTTCTTTATTTCTAACACATGTCGAGAGGATTCTTTTTGTGAAACATTTTCTGATTTTTTGATTTTGTATATTCTTTTTGAAATTTTATATTTTTGTATTTGGTTTTATAAAAAATATTTACATGTTGACCTCAGCATTATTATGTGATGGTGGAATAGTAATTTCAACTCTTGTATTGATGTAGTTGTCTTGTCTGCTGGAGGAACAACTTTTAGAACGAGCTTTGAACTGGACGGTTCATTATTGTGGTTGTGAATTTTGAGTTCTGAACAGTTATGATCAGAAGTCATTGCTTATTCATCATATCAAAATTCCTTGAAGCCCTGGTTTATGAGATATTAGTCTTTTTAGTAACCAAACTCTGAGTCCTTCCTTTTTAGGATTGAAAGATGTATCTGCACTTAAGTTAAGAGTACATGCACTGACATTAAGAGTTTGTTCGTATTCATATTGGTTAGTGATATCTTCATTTGAACCATTTGGGGGTTCACTGTCAACCTTAGTTGTGCTAGAGTTGAATATCTTTCCAGTAGAAACCCACCTAAGACCAACTATCTTGAAAATTTTACCCGTCGATTTCCACCTAAGACAAAATCTAGGAGTCATTATTTTCTCATGAACAACGGAAGTCTTTTTGATTGAAAACCTATTTCCTTTTGGGATCTGTCTTTCTAGTTTCTTTGCAAAACTTGTTTGCTTTACGGGTTTGTTTCTGTTCATTGTCTTATTGGATGGAACCTTAGCATGCGAGTTGACTTCATTCAGGAATTTTGTTACACAAGAATCATGATTTGCATTAAAGACACATTTCTGACATGTCGAGCAAACAAAATATTTAGAGTCAGAAAAATTTCTAGAATTCCTAGAGTGTTTTGCTATGGGCACAGTCTTTGTCATGACGCAACTACTCTTAGATGCAGACCAATTCCTAGACTTTTGGTTATTGATCCTAGGTTTCGGTTTGCTATCATTAGCTGTGCTTTGTGATTTAGCAGAAGGCATCACACTAGGTTCTGAATTCCTACTACTTTCTTGTGTCTTTTTCTTAGCTTCCTCTAGGTAGTAATTATAAACCATGTCATTTGAGCTATACCTAGATGAGCCAGGTGCAATCATGTGATGAGGTTTTGCATAAGAAGATTCTTTCCCCTTAGGCAAATAATGTGTAGTGACTGTATTGACAAATCGTTATTGACATCAACTTGGGAGACAAACCATGGTTTTTAAATTCTAGGTCGCTCAGACTTAAACACAGTCGGTTGTCTAACAACTGATTGGTTTTTATGTGGTTGTAAAACCGGTTTCCCTAAGATTGATGATTTCGCAAACTTAGTATTCACACTATTTCTTGTTAACTTTCTTAACTCATTTTTTAATGCTGCAATTGCAAATCCTCTTTCCTGAAGTTGAGCTTTGAACTCAGCATTTTGAGCAATCAAAAAAGTTGTGTGTTCTATAGTCTTAGCTCTTATTATCTTGATAGAATCAGACAGTTCTTTGTAATGCATTTTCAAAGTCTCATTTTCCTTAAGTAATTTAGCCATTTTATGTTCCAATTCGATGTTTGTTATTTCAATTACATCTATGTCATGTTTAACCTTGGCTTTATTACTTTTTACTTTAGAAAATTGACCATGTTGCCCTTTTTTTAAACATTGATTTTGATATTTAAGTTCAAGATTAACACAATGTGCTTCCATTCTTAAAATCATTTTGAAATTGGGCAACGGTCTTTTTGAGACAAATATTTTCAGACTCGAGAGATTGATTTGAGAGTTCAGTTATTTGGTTATCGGTTAATTTAGCAGGCAACGGACATGTGTCATGACATTGTTCAGCATTCTGATCAACCTCTCCTTCATTATTGAATTCAGGTTGCTTAGTATGTTGTTTTCCTATAGCAAAGACATTGATTTTAGCAGTCGTTTGTACCTCAACCATTGGCTCTTCATCATATATGGGTCTGATATCTGCATCATCAGCATGTGCATCATTCCCTGATCTGCTGCTTGTATCCTGCTCTTTTGATTTTGTCCCACTGCTTTCTGTGTCAACCAAACTAGCATCCAATGCTTTACTCGTATCAACATTTTCTTCTGTTGTCTGCATTTGTATTTCATTCACCCAGCTGTCATACTCTATTTTATGTAGTGCTCTTTTATCAATCGACTTCTTAACATATTTTATGTGTTGGATCAGTGTATCATGGAATTTTGGAATCTCGAGTTGAGTGTATTGTAAAAAGTAATTGAGTGTCACTAAAACATATTCATCATCCAAATAAATCTTTGACTTGATGAACATCTGAAACTGTGTCTCGAGTACTTTAAAAGCAGCTATGGATCCAATCTCTTGAAATTCTTCGTTGTCAAGTTGCTTTTCTAGTTGATCCATGTTTAGGAACATTGTGCCTGTGAAAGTCTGTACATCTTGACCAAAGAGTGTTGCAAATGCGCTTTTGAATCCGCGCTCGGTTCGAGTTCCTTTTAAATCGTTGTTTGAAAGAAGCTTGAGGTGTGAATGAAGTAGTCGAAAAGATACCATGCAATTCTTTTTTGCTTTGTCTTGTATTTGCTGCATTTGTTGTTCATCCGAATTCGAACACGAAGATAAAGTATCTTTCGTTTCCATTGTAACGTGAATTGTGAAGTGAAAATGATTTTATAGGATCTTAAGTAGGTAAAGTGATGTTTTTGTGGATTGTTGTTGGTAAAAATCGTTATTGACGTTAAGGTACTTGAACTTAATTCACGATTTAAATCTAAAGGGCTAAAATTGAAAAAAAAATGAAACCAAAAGTCTAAAGTAAAACTAATCGAAAGTAAAAGGTTAAAATTTAAAAAAAAATTAAATTAAGGACTAACGATGAAAAGATGTTGCAATGAAAGACTAAAGATGAATAGCTTAAAAAATATCTTATATATTAAAAAGATAATTTAGGCCTTTATCTTGAACCATTCAAAAATAATCTAGGACTCTTTTTTAATCTTTTATGAACCTTTCTTTAGACCTTTTAAAAAAAAATAAGAACCCTTTCTTTGATGAACCTTCCAAATTAAACTTTTGAACCCTTTGTAAATAATATGTTTATATTGACGTATGCATGTATTATTTTTTGGCCTTCTTCTTCGTTTCACAAGTTTAGAAGTGGAACGATGCTAGTTTCTTTCTCGCGAAATGCTACGGTTATCGTCGGTAAAAACTGAACACACCACGTTGATCGAAAAAGGATCACGATCGTAATGATATTGGTTAGAAGACGCGTGATCAACCGAAGCACGAAACCGAAAAACCCGAAATTACACGAAATGAGAACGTTTAACCATTTTTGCTTATGTATAATTCGCCTAGGTATTTTATGGTATAAATCTCCCTAGTTCAACTGTATAAATCGCCCACTTGTTAACGTATAACTCGCCTTATAAGAGAATGTATAAATCGCCTACGTTTGGTGTATAGTTCGCCTGATTTTTATTGAATGGTATAATTCACCTAATGATGGTTGTATACTTCGCCTAAAGATGCTTGTATACTTCGCCTAGACATGTCTAATTCGCCCATTCTCATGTATAAATCGTCTAGGATGGAAACAAAACTATACGATGTACTCTTTTGTGTGGTCCTTGTACCGTTGTCTATACCTCAATGGATACCAACAAAAAAAAACTATCCATGTCTTGATTCAAATCGTGGACCACAAAGAAGATAATCCAACCAAAAAGCTTGAATAAGCTCCGAAAATAAGCTAACAAATAAGCTTGTAATAAGCTGGAAACGTTTTTTACGAAATGAAGTAAAGTGAGACACAAAAAAATTGCAACAGATATACAAACGTTTTGAAGAAACTAAGTAATAGTACAATATAAATAAAGCCCAAAATAAAAGAAACAAAAAAAAAGTTATAATGAAAGTTATAGTGAAATTTTTTTACCCGAATAGAAAAGAAAAGATAAAAATAGAAAAATAAGCCGAATCAATAAGCTCTGATAAGCATTACCACAACGTGACCACAAAACCCACCCGAGGCTCTGATACCAAATGTCAGAACCAAGAAAATCATTTCACTTTCATGACTAGAACCAAGAAATAAAATGGGAGTATGAGAAGAATTGTAGAGAGAGGTAGGAGAGAATTTTAGAGAGAGAAAACAAGATGGTTGAATTATCAAAGTGTAGAAAATACAATGAGAACCAACACCCTCTCCACACTTGGAGAGGGGTATTAATACTTACACCACATGGGCTTTGTTGGGCCGAATGATGTTTGACTTGGGCCGGGCTCGGGATTACAATGGACCTTAGTCCAGAACTAGTACATGATTAGATTATGTTTACGATCCCGTTTACCCTTCTTGCCTATTACAACATTACATTAATAAAGACTGAGACCTAATATTCATAATGAACGAACTTCATTATTCGACTCGATATTTTGAGGCTAACACTTTCTCATAGTCAACCCATATCCATTCACAAAACTACGATAGCCTCTTATACTATCTCTTAGATTCATAATTTCTCACACTTAGGTTACACTGTCTTAGTGGGGTGTTAGGATACGATCCAATACCCGACGTGACGGCTATTCTATCAGAATTGGCATTGCCAAACTTTCTGGTTATTCAACCAACATGACTAACCCTACAGGGTATATGTCCTATACAATTCAACTCACACTGTACTTTCCCAAGAACGCCCATGGTTCTTTACCACTCTTACTTGCTCAAAATCCCTAAGTAAACCTTACTTGGTCAAACAATCCCGGCTCTACCTTTCTAGGAAGGCCGTTTTCATAGTCTAAACCTAATCAAAATCCCTAAACTTTTTTTAAATCAATCCTACTCCACGAGTGTCTTTAAGTCTCACATCACTTAGTAGGTCAAGATACCTCTCAAAGCTTACAACAATATATTATATCTTTATATTTAATATATATATATAATATTTATATATATAATATAATATATATTTTTATATATATATATTTATAGAAGTATTCAATAATTTTTAATAAAATAATAATATGTGGTGTTTATTATTTTTGGTCTTATATCGGCTAACGGGTAATGACAACTCTTTATTTTAATATTCCATGACCATATAGCTTTTAACCTCGACACTTAATCTTCCATGAATTCATCCTTTAATTCTTAATCAAATCGCACAACGATTTAAATAGTAAATTTGAAGAAAAGTTCCGAGAAAATATATCTTTTGTCTTGCATTAAATTTTAAAGTAAAATAACTATTTATTATTAAAATCATGAAAATTGACCCCTTTTTAAGCATAGCTTCTAAGTATAAATTTCTTTCGAAAATTCGGCATGACCCGTACGTCTATATGACTTTTTCACGTGGCACCATTAATCCAAACACATTTCACAAACCCAACATTTTCCGACAAAACACAATATCAATACCTTCAACACGTTTTATCCAACCGTAACAAAATAATCCTTTAACATTCAACAAGTCCAACAAAATCCCCTTTAGTCCAAACCAAATCCTTTAATCCATTTGCAAGTCTACTAATTCATTTACTTGTTATTAGGCCTTATGGCCTATTATGGTCTTTAAGTAATTAGCCCGATAGCAAAACTTAGTCCATACCTCTTTACATAAGTCTAAAATATAACCCAAAACCCAATGGACCTTAAGCCCATTAAGCCGAATCAAATATAATTGAAATCACGTATATTCGTGGCTCATTATGCCGAAACTAAAAGCTATAAGCTCATAATATTATATATATAAGCCGAAGACCAAATAAGCTATAAGCTTATAATATAATTCGAAAACCAAATAAGCTATAAGCTTATTATATAAGCCAAAAATAAAAGCTCAAAATAAGCCAAGTCCAATACCCAAAACCAATAACCAAATCCAATAACCAAAACCAAGTCCAATAACCAAAACCAAGTGGGCCGAGCCCACCTTGGCGTCGGACCAAAGCAACCAAACGGACTGTTATTGGGCCGAGCCCAAACAGAAACCAATCAAGCCTAAATAAGCTATAACCTAGCTTATTGAATAAGTGAAACTTCAAAATAAGCCCTTATTAAGCACTTTTATAAAATGTAAAATTACCACAACAACCATTTTACTCAAACAAAAAAAAATCTTTCCCTTTTTTACTATATAAGCCGACGCACAAACACCCCTTTTATTTTCATTTTCATTTCTAAGATTCGATTTTTACGATAATCAACTTATGTAACTAGTTTTTTAACACCATAATAGCCATAAAAGTATAACTTTTAACAAAGTTTAGAAAACTTACAAGTTTGGATGACCTTGGTTCGGTTTTGACACAAAAAAAGAAACTCGTACCACCTTTATATACCCATCGTCTACTAATTATTCAACCCACTGTTAATGCTTACCCGTGATCCTGAAAAATATTCAAAATCATGGTGTCTTTCTTCCTTTTTCGTCGTCTGGTTCTAGAGAGAGAAGAAAGATGGAAAAATTTTGTTTTGATTTCAAAATGATGCATGAACAAAAAATGTTTGAGGTTGTGGTGGTTTTATGAGTACTATGGGACATACTAGCTTAATTATAGCCTCCTTGTCCCCTTATCCTCTAGGCGTCCAAACAAGCATCCAAGGAGGGTCTTGGGTTTTTCTTTTTGCGTCGGGATCACTTAAAAACTTAATTTTCATCTATTTAAAACATCAATCGAACTTAGTTATGCTTTTCATTGCGTTTAAAATCATTTTTCCATAAATATAAGTTATTCACACGACACCTATCACATTAAATTGCTACAAAAATCCATTTTGAGCCGTTGCCGGTCAACTCCGGACCAAAAACATGAATTTTTGACAAAACTCAACCGAACCTTGCCCATCCATTTAAAAACACTTCAAACCACAAAATAAAGTTTGACAACTTATATTCAACCAAAATTTCACCTTTTTACGACCGTTACAGTCTTTTAACGAATTTCACGAAAACAACTGTTTTCTGATAACTTTCAAATCTCACACTCACGATTTACGTTTTAAACCAACGTTATTTTATCATTATGAATTTATTAAATAAATAAACTCATTAACACATTCTCAAATTCATTTAATCTCTATTCTCGAATAAACTTTCGTGCCGGTACGCGTTGCGTGACAATTTTTCGCTAAACACGAGAAAACTTCCCGGAAAGCACAAAAAACCTCAAAACCACTCTAAACAGAAAAAAGAATTAAAATCGATTCATTTACGAATTCAAAATTTCTATCAAACTCCCGGTTAAACCGAAACCGTTTTTACCCAAAAATAGTCAACAAAAGTCAACTTTTTTGCTTTCATCGGGAAAAATGACAAGATCGAAAGACTTCAAAATGCAAAACTATAATATTTTATAATACTTAACCCTGGGCAAATTACCGGTTATCACAAAAAGATATGGAGTTAACCACCATTTCTCTACATCATATCATTCTCAAACGAGTGGACAAGTTAAAAATACTAACAGAGCCCTTAAAAGAATCCTTGAAAAAACTATAAAAGATAATCCAACTATCTGGTCAATAAAACTCGATGATGCTCTATGGGCTTTTTGAACCGCTTACAAAACACCAACCGGAACCACACCATACAAACTCGTATACGGAAAAAACTGCCATTTACCTTTCAAAATCAAACACCATGCATACTGGGCACTAAAAAACTGTAATCCTGATCTCATCGCCGCTGGTGAGAAAAGAATGTTCCAGTTACACGAGTTAGATGAATTCCGACATCAAGCATATGAAAACTCTCGTTTATACAAGGCAAGAACTAAAGTCTGGCACGACAGAAAACTCAAAATGAGAAAAGAGTTCAAACACGGAAACAAAGTGTTGTTATTTCATTCTAAATACAAATTCAAACAGCCAAAACTCAGATCTCGTTGGCTTGGACCATACGTAGTGAAACACCAATATCTATCCGGATATGTTGAACTATATGGAAAAGGTGGCAAGACGTTCATTGTTAACGGCCATCGACTGAAACTGTACCATGAAGAAGATAATGACCGAAGGGAAGAACTCACTCCCTTCTTTCCCAAAGAATGAACTCCTAATGTACGAGTCTAGCTAATGACTCTCTTAAAAATTAAGCGCTTCTCGAGAGGCAACCTGTGCTTTATCTTAAGTGTGGAGGAGTCTCTCCTCCTCTATTTCATCTTCTAAAAAAATAAATATATTTTTCTTTTTTTATGTTTTGTTTGTTTACACTTTTACAAGTAATAAAGATTAAACCTGAAAAATTATGGCGTTTGCTCAAGGATAACTCTCTCGCAGCTACATTTCTCTATGCCCCGGGAAGTATCATTTTCTCTTAATTTTCCCTATTTTTTTTATTTATCAGTTCTTACATTGAGGGCAATGTTCAACTTAAGTGTGGAGGGGAGCCAAATAGGAAAAATTAAATTTAATCATATATTCCTCCATGTTTGCCCTGTAATCTAGCCAAAGTTTTCAACTGATATTTTATGAAAAATTAAAAAAAAACTAATATATATATATATATATATATATAT
>BQNB010096878.1:0-21289 GCA_026074375.1 Tanacetum coccineum | reverse complement strand
TTTTTCCTACATGCTCATGGTATATGCTACAAATATAAACTAATTAAACATACTAATTAATGTTATTTCTAAAACACCACTAAAATAAAAAAAATACATGTTAGGTGGTATAGGGTGTGAAATTTTTTACCATTCTAATAAAAAAACACATGTTATTATCCACATTTTACAAACTAATAAAACACACACAGTTTAATACGATCTATATGTTAACAAGTTGATGGTGCATATGGTTTCGAAAACCAGACCGGACCAATGGGTTCAACCAGAAATCAAAGTGGTCACTAGTTCGGCTAGCTAATAAAATCCGTCTAAAAATAAAACGGAACGACCGGTTCAAACTAGTAAAAAGGGTGAACAAAGATCGTGATCTTTTGCAAGCTCTTTCGCGACATCCACTTTTTTCCCTGTTTTTTAACGTGTTCACTTTATCGCCAACACTGCCTTTTACATAATCCAACTACGAACAACTATAAAAGGATGATTGTTGCCCTCGTTTTGCACAAATGAAATACAACCACCACCATCGTCATCATCGCTATTGCCTCTTTCAATCAGTGATGAAGCCCATTTTCTTTTTTGACCAAAATATACCAGTTCTCATTAAGTCACAATCGTTGTGGTCGCCACCACCATCAACATCATCATAATCATCCATCTTAATGGTACGCCAAACTTTGGATTTTTTTTCCTCAATTCCTTTACCTGCAGTTGTTCTATTGTTGGAGCCCCAAACAAAAACTAACAACATTCGACCAACCAACACATTTTTGGTTCCCAAATTCTGATTTAAAAACAATCCAGATGTTGGATACAACGTGTGGCGACACCATAAATGGCATGATAAAAAAAGTTATTCGCAGACCTGCTATTCGATTAGAAATGCCTAAATATAAATATCGGTTGCATTTATCGAATTTAAAATGTAAAGGCAACATCTTGGCACTATTTTATACAATACTAATTCAAACAACGACATGCAAGGCTAACTGTTATCTATGAGTACGATCTAAACCCTAAATTAACTCGAAAGATACCCATATATAAACATACCTTTTCATTTTTTCTGCATATATCAAGTACCATCAATGCTTTTTTAGATTCACATTCGTAAGCATTGTTGGACCCAAATTCGAGCCCAGTTTGTAAGCCTTCCAACGATCCCATTCATATGAACCATGCATTAGCAAAAATATTAACAAATCAGCTTAATAACCAATGACTCTGAAAAATACCTAAATAACCATTTACTACTGTGATATTTATAAAGCATATCATACATTTTTATGGCATCCGATCATCAAATTAACAAATCATTATAGCAAAGCAAGTAATATCCAAAATATATCTACACACCACCACCAGAAATCTTAAATTCACGCTTATAACAGTCTCCCTTTTGAGGATGCCAAATTAAAATAGCCAAAGAAACAAAAATGGCCGTTAGTTTAAGCATAATCTAAAACACCACAAAATTACAATAGCCAAAAAGCATCGCACAATTCTTTTTTGCAGAATATCAAAAAGGCATTACCTATACGCTACCAACAACGCCAATTAGTTTAAGCATAATCTAAAACACAACACTTCATTTAATCATAGGACGAACATAAAACCTCACTAAAACGCTTCTATCAGCTTCGGCATGCATTCCTTTTTAGGTACTTTTTGGAAATAGCAAAACCAAGGTAATCCAAAACGGAAAATCTTGCATCTCCATATCGAAAACAAACAACCCAATGGTCGTATTTGCTTCATCGGCTCTTATGAAGTTGTGTGATTGCATAAACAAATCCTCTATAGACGCAGATTGGTGTTCTATGAGATCTTTGAAGAACCTCCCTGGCCGCAATTGTTACACATCGAAACCCGATGAGGTACTTTTATATAATAAAGTACTATAATAAAGTTGATTATTTTTATAAGTATTAGTAAAATATAGTATTTAGTTTACTATTTATGAATAAAAGAGTTAAGTTATAAGTTATATTAACAAAATATCAAAGTGTTAAAAGTATAGTAGCCAAATTATGGAAAATAAAACTATAAGGACCAGTTTTGCCATAAACCCAAAGTAATCCTAAGATTTGGATAAGTGCCCACCTCTTAACTATTTTGTAGTTTCTAAAAAATTATAGAGAGGGGTCTTGGTGTCGACTTCATCAAGGAAAAAGAAAGGGAAGAGCACAAATATTATAAGCATCAAGTTGTTAAAGAAAAGTGATTAAGAAGTATAAAACAATTAACCTTATAAGCTTTATTTATCATCATATTCAAGTAAGTATTAATTCCCACTTTTTAATTTAGGGTTCTTAAGTTGAAATTAGGGAAAATCATAGTATGATATTCTTTTGTGATTAGTATGCTAAAAAATGAATTGGTTGTTCATATAGGAATCAAGTGAGGAAGGGTTTGGCATTTACAAGTATAAATTAGTTAGAATAATTAAGGTAAGTAGCATGGCTAAACTTGTTATAGTTTATCATAATGTTTTTATGATGGTGTTATGTTATAGTTATATTTAGAGCTTGTTAAAGTAGCTTGGATCCAATGATTATGTTTATGTTATATTTAGCTAATTATATGATTGGCTAAGGTATGTTATGATATTGTTATGTTGCTCCTAAAAGATGTTATAGTTTGGTTGGTGATTCAACTAGCCAAGGACAGTTTACAAAGTAATGTTTATGAGACAGAATCCACCACTCCAAAAATAGTATAAGCAATAGAGATCCTCGCAGTAACTTTACCCTGTCTGACCATACAGAGCTTTATGCTTACATGTTATAGTTGATGTTTCTTTGTAGGTTTCGGCATAGCCGATAAAAGTAAAGGTAAAGCTTAAGGATGGACTATGTTAAAGTAGGAGCTTGATCATTTGTTGTAGAAGGCTAGTAATCGCTTGGACCTCAAGCTTGGTTAAAGTTCGAAAGCCCTAAGTGTCATAAATGTGTCTTGGTAAATGCTTGTTTTAAGTGTCATGAAAACGTCATATAAATGTGATTTTGAAGTGTTTGAGTCCAGGTTGTGTCATGTAGTAAATCTTATGTATGTTGTGTAAGTGTTTTGTCAAAAAGGTTAGAAAAGGGTGTTTGGCAACTAGCCGTTCTTACCCATTTTGAATGATATGGGTCATGAACTTGTATGAACACATTTGGAATAGTTATAGTTATGATATAAAGTGGTTTTGTTATGTTTTGGTCAAGTGTGCTTTGCAGAAAAAGGATTTCGAAAGCAAAAAATAAAAAGTTGCAGAAAATTTTAGTATAAAAATGTGCAGGCCAGGACTATACAACTGTATGCTATATAAGCATACCGTTGTATGCTGTATAAGCATACAACCGTATGCTCTTAAATAAAATGAATAGAAAGTTTAAAGGGACCATACAATCGTATGCAATATAAGCATGCAACCGTATTATCCTAAGGGAAATGGACAAAAGGTTTTTAAGGGACCATACAGCCGTATGCTTTTTAAGCATACAGCCGTATGCTTTTTTGCCATGACCATACAACGATATGGTATTTTCTATACAACTATATGGTCTAAAATAAAATGGGCAAAAGGTTCTGTGGTGACCATACGGTCATATGCTTTTTTAGCATACAGTCGTATGCTTGTGGTTCATGGGTTTTTTTGTCGTTTTTTATAAAATCATATCTTTTAAACCGTAATGAGTTAGAAGTCGTACCTTATATCGTTAGAAAGATATTTGAATCTACTTTAACTTGAAAATACTTTTAAAGCCAGAATCTTATTAGAATTAAAAAAATGTTACTTGAGAAGTAACAAATGTCAAAGTCGTTAATTATCTCGTGTAAAAAAAATTATTGACTCGTTTTGGGCCGTTTCAACTTGGTATCAAAGCTTCGATCTAAAAGATTTAGGATTTCACTTTAGGATTTCCTAGACTTAGACCTCTTTTAGATGCGTTTAGAATTAGTGAAAAAGTAGGCGTTAAGTGTAGTATGCCTTAGAAGTAAAATAATCATGCGTATAGGTGGTGTATAGTTAAGAATAGAAGCTTGTTTGAAATGTATTGTTTTAAGGATGTTGAGTATGCATATGTTCAGTATTTTCATAACTACATTTGGCCATTGTAGTGATGAAAATATGGCACATATGTGGACTCAATATCAATAAAGCCATACATGAATGACAAGTTTAGGGTAATGAAAGTATATTGAATGTCATCATGCATCGGTTATATGTATTTGAAATTGTGAATAATAGTTTGAAACTTATAATTTCAGTAAGAAGAAAATATGGCAACCATCCACAATAAAGAAGTCTTGAAGGCAACGACTTCTAAACATGCCGGGACGTCGGCAAGTGATGCGGATAAAGTTAAGAGTGACGATGATAACTCTTCTTCTAGCTCCGAGGACCTCAACTTTAGAGAGTTCTCAAAAGATGAAAAAGATGCACTAAATGTTATAATAACCAAAAGAGTAGGAAGGCATTGAACAGGGTGGTTCCATTTCTTGTTAATAAAACCTCAGACATCATGAAAGAACAAATCAGAAAAGTGTTTGAAGTACTAAAGAAGGAAGGAGGTTTTATAAAGGGTTCATGGAAGGATAGGGCCAGTTATTGTGACTTCACGGCATGTGATGTACAAAAGTTCACGGGTGATCTCAACCTGATTGTTAGTACGAGGTGGATCACTGTCGTTGAAGGTGCTTTTCATACTAGTGAATGTGAAGATAAGAACAAGGTTAACTTTGCTACAAACTTCCTTAGGGATAGTGCTAAGATATGATGGGAAGTAAAGATGTATGAAAAGGGTGAGGATTAGGTTAGTTCATGTTCATGGAAAGAGTTTAAGGAAATGTTTAATGTGGAGTATGCCCCGGTGGAGGAGATTGACAAAATTAGAGAAGAATTTCATGGTCTCGTACAAACTAACGAGACGATGAATGAACTATGGAAGAAGTTTAATGACATGGTTCCGTATTGCCCGGAATACCATGGTAATGAGAAACTCAAGGTTGATAAATTTCAAAGAATGCTCAAGGATGAGATTCGTGAAGTAATCTCGCCTTTCAAGTATACTACTTTGGAAGACCTTTTGGGGAGAGCTCGGATAAGAGAAGCGGATTTATTAAGAAAGAAGAATAATGAAAAGAAGGAATTGAAGAGAAAGCAAGAGCACGATGATGCGGGTTAAAAAAAGCAAGGTTTGATCATGGCAAGAGAAGTGGTGGAAGACAAGTTAAGTCTCCTTGCAACAAATGCCATAAACTTCATTATGGCGAATGTAGACTTAACATAAAGGGGTGTTATAAGTGTTGTGATCCGAATCATATGAGTAAGGATTGTAAGAAGCCGATGGTTGTGTGCTACGGGTGTAATGAGATAGGGCACAAGTTGAGCGAATGCCCAAAGGCGAAGGCGATTAAGGCAAAACTGTTGAGATACGGCATATGTGCCTGCACTTTACCAAATACCACAAAGGAATAAGATCTAATACGCCGTCAATACGGCGTATCCACTCCAGACATCAATACGGATTGTTATTTATTTTTATCTGGCTAAAAGAAAAGTGCTTCCCTGGAGACATCCTGGATTGTTATTTATTTTTATCGAGTCTGTCTTCTCAGACATCAATACGGTGTATCCGCTCCATACCATACGACGTATTGAATGTCTGGACGTCATCATTCCTTTATTTCTATGCACTTTAAACATTATTGTTAGTTCTGTCAATACGGCGTATTCTTGTACATGATACGGCATATTGAATAGACTAACCCGTATTTAGATACTTTTTATAGGTTTCTCAATACGGGTATTCCAGTTTATGGATACGGCGTATTGGTCTTTTGTACAGTTTATTTAGCTTATTTAATTAACCGTAGATACCCGAGATAGGATTTTGCATGTTTTTCCTATTTTTGCACAGGACCTCGCTGCAAAGAAATTGACGAAGTTGGTGAAGTATCGATCATATGGAATCCTATGTGTGATTGTAGTTATGTTGGAATACAGACACATTTACAACACACATCCTTGCTTATAAACTCAACTTGAAGAATCTACCAAGCAAAATATTAGGGGATTTTCTCATTCTAATTCTTTTAATTCCCGTTTTTAATGTTTTATCTATACAATGAGGGGGTTGTATAATTCAAGTGGGGGATGGGAATTAGAATCTATACTTGTCCTATTTTTCATATTTTTCACACAAAATGCTTAAATTATGCAAATTTATATTTTTTTCAAGCATACGTTTGTGAAATTACTTGTTACATAACCTGCACATAATAACCCTTATTAGATATTGTGAGGATTTAACCTTATCCGTTTCTAAATGTTTACCCAAATTCCATAAAAATACGAGTGTGCCAGTGATGTTGTAGACTTTAAAACATGGCTTGGTATATCTATTCGAGACCACAATAATGAGTACCATGGATTTAGATGGAGTAACTTGTTTAAAGTGGTAAATTTCTAGGATTACACCCAAAAAGCCTTTATATGTTGTTTTATTTTCTATCTACACTGGTTAGTTAAATACTCGTATAAACCCTTTGTTTACTCTCATCTTAAGAGTAAGATACCCCTAGAAAAACCAATAGAGCCAATCCTTTAGGAATAACACCAATTGTTTGTTTTGTTACACCTTTACACCTTAGTCTACCTTGTTAGATTAAGTCTATTTATCAGTTGCTAGTTGCTTAAAGTGTAAAGTATGTATTTCCCGAGTCTTGTGTTAATTTTCTATCTTTGGTAAGGTTGGGAAGAAATATGCACATTGCAAATGGGAATGTATAAAGTAGTCAAAACTCATGTATTTTTACTACCAACACAATTATTAGTACGTCCGAAGAATGAAGAATTATCGAAGGAATTATCCACAGTTATTATGATCGCGAAGATGGTGAAATTACACCGAGTTTTGTAGTTAGCATATTAAAAAAATCAAAAAATTAGAAAAATCATAACAAAAAAGAGGAGGAAAAGTTCGATGATAATCGTATCGTAAAAGCTTAGACCGAAGAATTATATGAAGGATCGATTATTCTTTGATACAACAATGTAAAGTTTGGTATAAAGTGGTAGATATCGCCAATTGTCTTGTAAAAGTATGTAAAGTATGGAATGATTGGGAAGTTGACCGTTACCGGAATGCCAACTTAGGTTGTGTTTTTTATCAATGATCAAGACGTGTGTAAATAGTTATGTCTTTTTTCATGGTAACGGTTGGGAAAAAGTGCCTAGCAACTTGTGCCTTATTTGTTTTGGACTTAATCTATTTGTTTCGTAATTTTTATTTAACAACAATTTATTTCCCTTTCCTAATCATTAACCTTGGGTTTTACTCGAATGAGGATGTGATCGAGTACACACATCGTATATTCGTCGTTATTACGGCCATGTATGTGTGATTCAGCTGCCTTGTTGGTGTGGTACTTTTGGTGAAAGATTGTAGAATGATCAACCCTAAGCCTTATAATAAAAACCCATTTTACCTTTATAAACTGTTATCTTGCTCTAGTGGTGGAGATGTGTATCTTGCCAAGCTATGATAGAATACTTCACCCGATGAGCAATTGAGCGTATTAGTTACATTTACCGCCACATTAGTTGAGTTATTTGTGTTTTCATTACCTATTTGCGTAAGGTGTTTGGTTGTATATTGTAAATAGATCAAATAAATGCTTAAAAAAAATCCTTAGGGATGCATTTTCATAAACTTCTAAAGGCTACTTGAGGACAAGTAGGATTCAAGTGGGGGGATATTTGATGACATCAAATAACGTTACTTTTATAGCATCATTTATCCCATGTAAATAGCCCATTTTGTATAATTATTGCCAAGAATTGTTACTTAATCACTTGTATTTAAGAATTGCAGTAATTATGGAGTAATTGGTGAAGATTAGCAAAAAAGCACGCATTCTGGAGCTTAAACAAAGACATTTGAAGATTACTGTTTGCATTATATACGCTGTAACATCAAGGAAGATACGAGTATAATGTGCTGCACCTTCACCAATGACACAAAAGGAACAAGATCTAATACGTCGTATCTAGAGAAGACCAATACGCCGTATTCAAGTTATGAAAATAAAATATTTTGGAAGGTATCGAACGTGGTCCCTACTCTAAGAAACCCCTGATACACCGTATCGACCAAATTACAGACCTTATAAATAGAAAACCTAAAAACGGGTTTTTAGTGTTCTAATCATAATTTTGGGTACCTCTCAACATAAAAGTCGATTTTCCGAAGAGAAGAAGAAAGAAGAGGTTCTTGCCGTATAATTCCATAGGAAATAACTTGTAATTCTAGACTTCTTGTATGTTTAGTTTTTTGTATCCATTGTTAACTCGGTTAGTTTACTTGGCTCAAATTATTACTTTCTGGATGATTATGATGTTTGAAGCTAATTACTTCAGGCTATGAGCCATTGATTATGAAGATCTGATGTTTGGTTTCGTTTATCTCGATTGTTAATTATCGTTGATGCTTGTCTATGTTTATCTGTTTTATTACTTGTTTCGTGCTTTTGTATGCGACCTATCATATCAATAGATCTAGTTGATACAGACCAAATTATCTAGATGCAAGGGGATGATTGCTATCCATATAGTGATTTGATTTATCATCTAGACCAATAGTTCAGTTAATACCTATCTTTGCCCTTAGATTGTGAGCTTAGTTGGACGGCAGGTGACCCTTGGGATCATATGAACGTTCTTAATTAATTGGTAAAGACTTGGTTAGTGGACTACTAGTATATGAATTGCCTTTAAGCAGTAAGTGGGTAAAGTCTCTATGAGCTAGGGTTTAACAAGATCACCATTGCTTTAATCTCTAAGATATATTATAATCAGCAAATAAGGATGCTTTATGCAGATACATTTAATTATGACAGAATTTTTCGTATCTAGGTCTTAGAAAGAAGTACCGCCTAAGTCTTATAATGATATACCGCCTCGAGATAAGTAATCATTGCACTAAATAAATGAAGTAACGTTCAAATTGGATTAATAATGGTTAATACAGTTTTCTTATATTTGGCTAGACTGCTCTTTTATCTTCTGTCAATTTGCTTGCATGTGTTTTAGTGTCTTAAGTTGATTTTAGTCACCACAAAACCCGTGCCAGTCTCACAGGCTAAAAAACCCTCTTATCCATTAGATTTAGGATTAATATAGGTTTAGCATAGGTTTAACATAAAATAGAATTAACTTAGCACATATAACTAAACTATTAATAAATTGAAAGATTATTTCTCACTCTTAGTGATCGACACCCTACTTGCCACGAAACTCCCATCGACCGGGTACACTGCCATTAAAGTGTTGTTTTTGGTAAATTCGGCAAAATATAAATTTAAAACTTGAAACATAAATTACAACCACACAACGACACATCAATAATCCTCGTAAATTCTTTACTCGCTCGTGTTTTGTATGATTTGGGTGCAAGTGTGTCATTTGTATCCTATGGTTTTAGCGAGAAATTATCCACACCACTAAATAAACTCCCAAAACCCTTAGAAGTTGAAATTGTCAATTGTAAGGTTGTAGTTGTAACTAATGTTTACTGTGATGTCAATATAAAGATTGACGATAGTGTATCAAAGATTGACTTAAATCCTATGATGCTCGGGTGATTGATATTGTAACATCTCGTATTTTACGGTCAATATTAAATCTCGACTCCATTCCTATTTTTGTCTTGAATAATTTTTTTTGTGTTTTACTTGTTAGCCGATTTGGTGAAAATTATTATTTTTAGTTATTGCGTGACGTGCTTCGGATATTTATCCCTTAAGCATTTTAAGAGATCAATTTTTTTTTCATATTTTAGCTTTGGAATCTAAATTATTCTTATTTTAGTATGTCTTGAATTTTCCCGGGTTTTGCCGAAACCGTGTCAAAATATAATACCTTAACACTTTTTAATATTTTAACTAAGCGTTTATATCAAAATAATATAGTATAAATGTAAAAAAAATTATATAATAAAAAATAAATAAACATAATAATAAAACCAAACACCCCTTATTTATTTATTTTTACTCCTACAAAACTAAAAACCAAACACCCCCTTATTTTTATAAAAAAGGCTGGAAGTTATCTAGACAAATAAGAAAGTATATATACCCCTTATATTAGTATTTGTTCCCAACTTAAAACATACACCGTTAACAAAATTACTCTGTCTCCTCCCTCTTTTCTTCGTTCGACGACACAACCACCACCACCATCAAGAATCATCACCAAAAATTTCCCAATCAATTCCAATCACTCCCATAACAAAATTATGGTCTATTCATTAAACTAGTCAATTCTGGACCACTATTTGGAAAACGCGTATAACTCTATATTTTTACACTAAAAGGTTAAAACAAAAAGTTGATCCCTGTAGTATACTCATAGACATAACACCACAAATTGGCCTCACTTCAATAGCTATCATAGATTGGGACTTATGG
The DNA here is from genome assembly GCA_026074375.1 of Tanacetum coccineum. Taxonomy (NCBI): domain Eukaryota; kingdom Viridiplantae; phylum Streptophyta; class Magnoliopsida; order Asterales; family Asteraceae; genus Tanacetum; species Tanacetum coccineum. Next base: position 10,834 of record BQNB010096878.1, on the reverse strand, counting down.
TCATTTATGTAAGGGGTTAAAAATCAGGAAATAATATGCATTGGATGATCAGGGGTAAATTGGTCATTTCACTTAGGTTCTGGATACATTGGAGTGTTTGGTTGATAACATCAGTAAACTAGGGTCATTAAGCATGATTAAGGTGAGGACCATTCGTTTATACCTATTACGAATTCTGAGATATAGGTCCATTAAGTCGGGTAACGACAGAATTTTATAAAGTCGTATTGTTTTAAAACGGATTAATTAACGTAAACGAGTTTGTAAATGGGTTGATTAAGGCACAAGAAAGGAATACAAATGGAATTGATTATTTCAGGTCCTAAAAGGATGGGTGGATAAATCCCACTTGGTTAAAAGTATTAGAACGCCATATCATGATCACGATTTCTTCATTTGCATCTTTTGGTTGTTTTCGTCGTGTGCGTTTTGTTTCTTTATAATAAGTCACCATTCTTTCTAGGTGATACTTACGCGACCGTGGTTTCACGCCATCCTTGATCGAACTTCAGTACTTACTCCTTCATTGCTTCTCGATGAGTTCATTGCCTCACCTTTTCTCTTTTAATGGTTTTCATAAATTATTTTCGGGGTGAGAATACATGCTTGTTTTACCAAGTAAACTCATTGATTTCTACCACATAAGCGTTACATGATTACCTTTACTAAAGTTTTTACTTGCTTACTGTATGACTTCTATAACATGTGTGATACATAGTTGTTTTCTTATGAACTTATTAAAGTTTGATTTGCTTACTACAGGATTTGAGAACATTGAATACCTATATATGAAACCGAAAGTTTCAAACATATTACTTGTTTTACTTTGGACACAAGTGCTTTTAAAATTGTATTGCTATCAGGATAATGCGCGGATAGTATTTCTCTAAGTTACCTCACTGCCTTCAAGTCCCTGTAGTTTGAAAAGGCTCGTTGGGGTGTGAGGGGTGGTAGTCTCTTAAATATCAAATTTCCTAGTACAACAAACTCCATTTTTGTTAAAGTGTGTAAGCTGTGAATGTCGTATATTGATCTATCAGGAATGACAATACCCGTCTCTTTCCTGAATTTTGGTTAGTAGTGATCATGTGGCGCATATCTTACATTTGAAATTGGTTTCATTTTGGGTGTTTGGCAGAACTCCTACATTCATTACGGGGCACTTACAGTTAAGCTTCGGATGGTCATGAGCTTAGTGTAATCATACTTGTTTTGGGTTGGTGGAATTTGTTTTCTGGTCTACTTTACTTGATCCTTGTGGTCCACTATACGAAACCAATGTGATTTATTGAATCACTACTTGGATTTTCGGGGAATAGATACTTTGAAATATTTAACGCTTACTTTTCTTATACGAAATATTCATTTAAATTAGTACCATATGGCTCTTTACTTATACTTATGAATTCACCAAATTAATGTTGATATTTTTGATGTATTTTCGTAGTTTATTATTTGATAGTGTCTTCTATGCGCATTTGGATATGCGCGGATATCAAAACTTTAACAGGCTTTGTTTTTTTCACATTTCGATAATCATTTATCTTTAAATAATACAATGTTGTCATACCTGTTTATTAACTCTTGTAATTTTTGTTAAAAAGGAAATTATTACGGACCTGAAATTACTTGATTTATTTAAATCGAATGTGACTAAATCCACTAAAAGTCTCTATGAGGCCATTTATGTAAACTTGTGTGTATGAACTATGAAGTAGCACCCCAAGTGGTATTTCGCTGCGTTGTTGAAATTTTGAGGGTGCTATAGAGTGGTATCAGAGCACTGGTTATAGAGAAATATGTCGTTTTCAAAACCTAAACTATAACTGTTTTTCGAAAACTTTTAAGAGTCTTTTACCATTGTCCGATATCCGTGCGCGCTTGCTCTCAGGTAACTTATATGCTCTCTTTTGCATCCTTATTTCTATTACATGAATAATGAGTATGTAACACTGTTATGATTTTGCTCTCTTACGTCTATCTTATGACGTTTTACTATTTACCTTATACCGGTCCGTTATATAAATATTGATCACTCTGATTTTCGCGTACCTCTTGATTTCTCATTTACTCCCTTGATCATTGATACTGATATTACATAAGGATACCTATACATATGGGCTATTTTCTTTTTGATCTCTTACGATTAACTTTGAACTTTTTCGCGACTTTACCTTATTCTCTTTTGATGATATTGAAATTCGGCGTAATTTGTCAATTCCACTGGTTATTTTAACATTCGACTCCAAGTTTGAACATTCTTCTTATGCTTTTGAATCGCTTATATTGCTTTATAATCTATTATTTTAAAGTCTTCCATTCGATGGGAGTAATACTTTATCTTGTCACCTTGGATCGTGCCGTCTTTTGGCACTTACCTTTGAAATATGATTGACTAACGCCTCATTCTTCTTCTTGTTATTTCTTATGATTTTGAAGAATCATGCCGCCAAGAAGACTCCTTCTTTTCAACGTAACATTATATTGATCTCGTGTTTTGTTGTGACAATGCTTAAGTAGGCTAATTTATAATTATCTTATTGAAATGAATTGGGACGCCTCTTCATTTGAATAAGATAAAATTTAAATCAGCTGAACATAAATTTCTAATTCTTATTTTTACATGGATTGGGGAGCTTGATGTAATAACCAATTTGTAAATGATAGGGCTTAAGGTACTGACATTCGTACGAATACTTTCTTTGATTTGTAATCGTTTGTACTCACTTCGTCTCAGCGCCGTGTGTTCTTTTGTTTTATTTTTCTAATATTTTTTTAATCATTATCGTTGATTTTCCTATATATGAATGAGTCTTTAGACTTCCTTCGATTCGTAATTTGTTCATTTGATTATTTCTAAATGTGTATCCGACATGGCGTGTCTCTCTTATAACACGTAATACATCCGTAAGAATCATTCATTTTCTTTTCTCTTTAAATCGCTATCATTATTGCCTTTGTACAAATGGCTATCTTGAAATTCTTTTGACTCGTAATTTGTTATATGGATTTTTTTTCGAATGTGTATCAACCGTCGCAAACCCTATGGAGATAAGTCGAATAGAGCACCGGGACGACGCTCCCTTAAGGTGGGAAGACTGTAACATCTCGTATTTTACGGTCAATATTAAATCTCGACTCCATTCCTATTTTTGTCTTGAATAATTTTTTTTTGTGTTTTACTTGTTAGCTGATTTGGTGAAAATCGTTGTTTTTAGTTATTGCGTGTCGTTCTTCAGATATTTATCCGTTAAGCGTTTTAAGAGATCAATTTTTTCTATTTTAGCTCCGGAAGGCTAATTATTCTATATTTTAGTATGTCTGAATTTTCCACGTGGTTTTGCAGAATACCATTGTCAAAAATATAGACCCTGGACTACTTTAACCTTTTAGTATTTTAACTATGGTTTTATATCAAAATATGTAGTTATAATGTAAAAAAATTTATATAATAAAAAATAAATATAAGCATAATAATAAAGCCAAACACCCTTACTTTATTTATTTTTAATCGTACAAAAACTACAACAAACACCCTTTGATTTTTATAAAAAAGGTGGAAGATATCTAGACAAATAAGAAAGTATATATACACGGATATTAGTATTTGTTAACCAATTAAAACAACACACAGTTAAACAAATTATCTGTCTCCTGCCCTTTCTCTCTGTTCGACGACCACAACCTACCACCTACCATCACGAATCATCACTAAAAATTCCTAATTCATTCCAATCACTCCCGGAATCCACATAAATCTCCATCATTCTTACAATAAAAACAACTTGGAAAAGATTTAATTGAAGATTCTTGGATTTTCTTCTTTTCATTGGTTTGATTTTAAAAGGGAGTGCTTGGTTCGTTGTTTTCTTCAATTGTTGTTACGTAAGCCCCAATCTCTTGTCTAATTGTTATTTATAATTTATGGGTTATTTATTTGTTTAATCTCTATAACTCTGCATGCACTGCATGGTTATTGGCGTTATTCCGTGTACAGTGCCATGGCGATAGGTAGTAGCTTAGGATGTTTATAAATTAGGTTAGATTGAATTTTGGAAGCGGATGGGGATTTATAGATTAGGACAGCAGGTTGTGGGAGTGTTGTTGAAATATATTTGGCTTAAGGTCTGTGATTTTATGACTTGGTTGGGTAGATCAATATCAAGGTGTATGTGGTGCTTTAGATGGAGCGATAAACTCTTTCGATATATGACCAGTTAGCCAGTTAGTAAATCTAGTCCAAATGGTGACTTTGCAGATAGTTTGTATTTTAATGAGAAAAATTTTGGCTTCAGTCCCTACTTATTTGTTTACATAAGATGGAATAGGTTTAATCTCAGGTCCATGTGGTTAATTGGATGAAATTTTATATCCTCCGGATGAGGGAGATACGGCCAATTTACTAAAGGTTTCCGATTCTGACCTAGTCGTAGAAAATGGAGCATAAGTCCATATTGTTGTGCAACCTTTTGTAAAATAAAACATTTCTCAATAGAGGAACCCTTAGGTAGAATCACCTCTAATTTAGTTTCACTGAAATAGCAATTGTAATTTCAAAGTGGTCCGTTTTATAAGCTATAAAAAAGGCGAACCTTTTTGGGGTCAGCATTGTGATGCTAGGGAGATTGGTGTTTAGAGGAACATTTTTGGTCATGAGGTACCTGGGAAATTAGATATACATGTTGGTATATGTTTAAGGTACATGTGGTGAGTTGGATATAATTTTAACTCCTCCGGATGAGGGAGTTATGGTCGATTCACTAAAACTAGTCAATTTTGAACACTATTTGGAAAACGGGTATAACTCTATATTTTTACACTAAAAGGTTAAAAAAAAGTTTATCCCTATAGTATACTCATAGATCTAACACCACAAATTAGACTCACTTCAATAGCTATCATAGATTGGGACTTATGGTCATTTCTGTAAGGGGTTAAAATCAGGAAATAATCTACATTAGATGATCAGGGGTAAATTGGTCATTTCACTTAGGTTCTGGATACATTGGATAGTTTAGTTGATAACATCAGTAAACTAGGGTCATTAAGCATGATTGAGGTGAAAACCATTCGTTTATACCAATTACGGATTCTAAGATATAGGTCCATTAAGTCGGGTAACGGCAGAATTTTGTAAAGTCGTATTGTTTTAAAACGGATTAATTAATGTAAACGAGTTTGTAAATAAGTTGTTAAAGGTATAAGAATGGAATACATATGGAATTGATTATTTCAGGTCCTAAAAGGATGGGTGGATAAATCCTACTTGGTTAAAAATATTAGAATGCCATATCATGATCACGATTCTTCATTTGCATCTTTTGGTTGTTTTCGTCGTGTGCGTTTTGTTTTTTTATACTAAGTTTCTAGGTGATACTTAGGCGACCGTGGTTTCACGCCATCCTTGATCTAACTTCAGTACTTACTCCTTCATTGCTTCTCGATAAATTCATAGCCCCACCTTTTTTCTTTTAATTGTTTTCATAAATTGTTTTCGGGGTGAGAATACATGCTCGTTTTACCAAGTAAACTCATTGATTTCTACCACATAAGCATTTGATTTGCTTACTACATGACTTGAGAACATTGAATACCTATATATGAAACTGAAAGTTTCGAACATATTACTTCTTTTACTTTGGACACAAGTGCTTTTAAAATTGTATGATATACAGATAATTGCCTGAATAGTATTGCCTAAGTTACCACACTGCCATCAAAGTTCTCTGTCAATCATGAACCGTTAGTTATTTGTGTAAGCACGAATGTTATGGATAGATCTATCGGGACTGACAATCCCCATCTCCGTTTCTGGAATTTTGGTCACTAGTTGACCATGTGGCGCATTTAACATTTGAATTGTATCCTTTGGGGTGTTTAGCAGAACATCCTACATTCATAAGGGCATAAACAGTTAAAGCTTCGGGGTCATAAGCTTAGTGCAATAATACATGTTTTTGGACTTGGTGAATTTGTTTCTCTTGTCTACATTACTTGAACCTTGTGGTCCACTACTGAACATTATTTGATTTATTGAATCACTACTTGGATTTTGGGAATAATACTTTGAAATATTGTTACGCTACTTTTCTTACTGAAATATTACTTTAATTATTTCAATACTGCTTTTACTTAAAATGAATTTACCAACATTATTGTTGACGTTTTTGCATATATTTTCTCAGGTTATTATTTTGTTAGCTGAGCATTGGGAGTATTTGGATGCGTGGATATCAAAACTTTAAAGGCTTGGTTTTTCTTCACATTCGATAATCATTTATCTTTAAATATACAAATGAGTCATGTTTAAACTCTTGTAACTTTTGTTAAAAAGAAAATTATTGAGACCTGAATTTACTCTGATTTATTTAAATCGAATGTGACATTTTCTTAAACGTCTCTTTTGAGGTCGTTTTCTGTAACTTGTGTGTATGAACTATGAAGTAGCACTCCAAGTGGTATTCCGCTGCGTTGTTGAAATTTTGGGGGTGCTATAGATATAGTTATAGGCATGGATTGGCTTAGTAAATACAATGCCACTGATAACGCTCCAAAGAAACATAAAATATCCCTCAAAAATACAGTAAATATATACGTTAACGCATAAAATATTGCAAAGTTTGCTTGTTTGTTGTGTAATATTTATTTCGGGACCAAAAGTGACAAAAAGGACTAACGATGCAAAGAAATCCAGTTAAATGCAATAACGATCGTTACAAGAAGAATCTAGAAGAGAATCTAAGGAGGAATTAATGAACGAGGCAAAAGTGCGGCGCATAATTCTTTTTGTGCGACGTACTTCAAAACGAAGTAAATGCCATTTATTTAAACACCAAGTGCGGCGCACAATTTCGAAAGTGCAGCACACTTTCCTGACAGTTACACAGAAATCATTATGAGTGTCATTATTATACAACTCTTGGCTATAAATAGAGTATGAAATTTGCTCCTTAAATAAATCGATATTCAATCATTCTCTTATCATTTCACCTATAATCACTAGTTAGGGGATTGTTCTTAGGAATTGTTGAAGAATAAACCTTGTTCTTCATCACATTCCAGGTTTTCAGTAGAAGGAAAGTGCTATTTGATCTTAGAAGGTGGTGTTAGGAGTTGTTATTGTTACTATAGTTGAAGTTTCAAGTCGTTGTAATCTCCATTCAAAGTAATACCTTGTAAGCAGGAGCATTATTTGCTACTTGATTTTGGTATGAACATGTTTTTCTATATCTATATCATGACTTTTGAATCAATCACACTTGTTTTGTGTGTTGTTCTTATCAATATGGAGTAGATTAACATGTGTGGTTGGGGAGTATATGGGTGATATGAATTAAACTTAGATGAACTATTGAATTTTGGAATTTTCTAAATATAAGCTTGATGTTTTTATACCCGGATTCTTTAATAGTCATTTGATCATCATACTAGTCCGGATATAGGTCGAAAGACTCCGACTATATGCTTGATTTCCAAGTTGTTTGTCTATGACAACTAGATTTTAGCCTTGTGAGGATTGGATAACGAAATGATTATTAACCCGAGCATAAAAATGTTTAATACTTAACCATATGTCTAACAAACTTGATTAAGAAAGTTTATATTTATTATTTTCTAACTTAAATTAAACTTAAAGAATTTTTATAATCAAAAGTAAAGGCCGAAAAGATTTCTGATTATAACAAGTAGACGATCTTTCAAGTAAACTAACCGTTTCTTTAATCGATTATACTTAAATTCATGAACTATTTATCTATCCAAGTTTTTCCATCTCCACTCTTGCTTCCCAACCAAACATTCCTTTATATCTTGAATTTTAATTATTATCTTTAGATCCATGACAGTCTATAAGATAATCCCCTTTTCGTAATATTATGGACTTTTTTTAAGAATACCCAATCCCGTGGAACGACCTGGACTTACCTAAAGCTATAATATACACGAACGGGTATACTTCCCGAGTGTTGTGTTTTTAGTAAAAATCGGTATTTCTAGTTATTATAAATTTAAAGCTTTTGAAACACATCACCACCATTTTGTGTAGTCAAAATATTATCCGGGTCATAAATTCTAACGAAAGGGAAATTATTATTTATGGTGAGAAGAAGAAGGGTGAATTGGTGTTATGTTCCGTGACAAAGGTTAGGAAGTATTTGTAGCGTGGTTGTCATGCCTTTTTGGCACACGTGATATATACAAGTTTCAAAAAGAATAATATCAAGAATATTCTGGTAGTGAATGAATTTAAAGACGTTTTTCTGGAAGATTTGTCGGGTATTATGTCCGAGAGGAAACTTGAATTTCATATCGATCTCATTCCGGATGCTACTCCCATTGCTAAGACTCCTTACCGTTTAGCTCCGTCCAAAATGAAAGAGCTAATGAGCCAATTGCACGAATTACTTGATAAGGGTTTTATTCGCTTGATGACATCAAATAACGTCTATTTTATAGCATCATTTATCCCATGTAATTAAACCATTTTGTATGATTATTGCAAAGAATTTTCACTTCATCGTTTGTATTTGAGAATTGCAGTAATTATAGAGTACTTGGTGATATTGGCAAAAGACGCGCATTCTGGCGTTTAAACGAGACATTTGAATATTACTGTTCTGCCAAAATTCGCTGTATCCATCAAGGAAGTACTTCGTAACTGTGCCTACATCACTAAAAGACCACGAAGACCACATGATTCAATCGCGTATCCAGAGGAAAGACAATACGCCGTAGTGGAAATATAGAAGGTGGAATTTTGAAGATATCAAACGTGTTCCCACTCTAAAAAACCGCTATACGCAGTATCACACTGGAACGCGTATCGACACCGACTTCAGACCCTATAAATACAAAACTTAAAAACGAGTTTTAAGTGTGTGCTAAATCATATTCTCGATACCTAAACCACAAAAGTCAATTTTCAGAGGAGAAAAAGAGCAGAAGAGGTCTCGCAACGCATTCCAATCTATAGGAGACAACGTGTAATTTCTTATACTTTTGTAATCGTTCAGTTTTTGGTATCATTCGTTAACTCGGTTAGTTTACCTTGGCTAAGCCATTACTCTTGTATTAATTATGATGTTTAAAGGCTAATACCTTCGGGTATTAGCCATTATTATAAAGATCTGAATGTTTAGTTTTGTTTATATCTCGATTGCTTAATTTATCGTCGTATGTTTGTTTATGTTTATCAATTTATACTTGTTTATGTGCTTTAATATGCGACCTATCATTCAACTGGATCTAGTGATACAGACCAAGAAATCTAGATGCCGGGATAGCTCCGCCATATAGTAATTTATTACATCTAGAATAATAGGCACATAAGTATTGTCCTGCTAATCGTGTGGCTAGTTCTGGCTTCTAACCTATGACATCGGCATTGGCCTTGGTTTAGTGAACAAGTTGACTTAGCAGCGTTGAACCTAGATTTAATTCAAACAAATAAGTTTGATTCAATTGACTAGTTGGACTAGTGGACAACTAGATGTATAAATCGTCGATAAGCATGTAAGTGGGTAAGTTCTATGAGTTAGGGTTTAACAAGCCCACCAATGTTTTATCCCCCCCTTTAATAATGATGAATTATAATAGCAAATAGGATGCTTTATGCGGGATGCTTTAATTGTGACAGAATTAATGTGTCTAGGTCTTAGGATGAAGTCCCGCCTAAGTCTAAGAATGATATGCCACCTCGAGATACGCAATCATTGCACTGAATAAACAAACCAACTTCTAATCGATTTAATAATGGCTAATACAATTTTCTATTATAAGGCTTAACCGCTCTTTTATCTTTTGTTAATTTGCTTGCGTGTATTAAAGTGTCTTGAATTGATTGTAGCCACCACTAAACCCGTGCCAGTCTCTCAGGCTGAAAACCCCTCTTTTACCTGTTAGAATTAGGATTAGAACTAACATAGGATTAGCATAGGTTTAACTTAGATTAGAATTAACTTAGATTAGTAAACCAAAATATTAATAAATTGAGAGATTTAACCTCGCTTCAAGTGTTCGACACCCTACTTACCACGAATCTACCACCGATCGGGTACACTGCCCGTTAAAGTGTTGTGTTTGGTTAAGTGCAAAATATAAATTTAAAACTTGAATCATACAAATATACACCACACAACGACACATCGAGTTTTTGGCGCCGTTGTCGGGGAGTGAAATTTAATCTTGATTTTTATTTTATATTTTGGTTATTAGATTAGATCTAACCCTTAGGATTAGTATAACTTAGGGTAGTTTATATTCCTGCTTGTTTGCTTACTCTGTTTGTGTGATATAGCGTATTCAGTTCACTGAATATGACATATTGAATATTTAATAGTTTTTCTAGTAAGATTGTAACAGGATGGACGATATGAACATTACTATGGAGGAATACATCTGGCTCGAGGAAGAAAAATCTCAAAAACGTGGTAAAGTGTTTAATTGGGAAACTGCTAAGTATGGTAAAATCTGGTATGATGAAGACATTCAAAACCTCAGATCCATTGAAACCGAATTCCTAGCTATAGCTTTTAATGATCAGATATCATCTGAAAAAACACTATCTTGTGAATCCACGGTAAGTTCTCTTAACGATGAAATTGACTTTAAAATTTGATTTGACGATTCCGATGATGAAGATTACATGGTAATTTTTGACAAAAACTCGTTTTCTTATAAAATAATTTATGTCAATAATTTGAAAACGGATTCAGAAAATGATAATAAAAAAGTCAATATGCCTTCGTTCCTATCACCCGAGCCTACGGTCAGTTGTTTTGATGATTTAGACTTCTTTGAAGATTTTGAGAATGAATTTCCAGCCATTGTTTACAAT
>BQNB010096877.1:1415-25519 GCA_026074375.1 Tanacetum coccineum | reverse complement strand
ATTGGTATTTTTAGTCATTATAAATTTAAAGCTTTTGAAACACATCACACATACATTCATTTACTTTCTTGCATACATTCATACATTCATTCTTTGATCATTACACTTGTTCTATAACCATTCCAAGTGATTTAGTCATTTCCACTTTCTAGCAAGTAGAGAACACCAAGAAGATTTCCAAGCTTTAAGTGTTATTAACATAGTTGAGTCATTACATATTTGTGTCTTTCATTTCCAACACCATACACCAAAGTAGAGTGATCGGTTAGTATTTTAGGCCTTAATATACATAGTGACGAAAGGTTGTCCTACCTCGACGAGGACTCGATATCTAGCTTAGTATCGATAAATATTGTAAGCGACATTGTAAGGTTTTCTCTGCCGAAAGGGAGCTTGTTGTTATAGAGCATTGAACTCTCGAGTTGGGTACTCGGAGAGTGGAGTAGGGCAAAAAGGAGCTTCATGACCGAATCACTATAAATCATCTTGTCATCGATTTGATCTTTCCTTAATTTATTTAATTATTGCATTTACTTATTCCTTCATTTATAGTATTGCATATATACTTCTTTATCTATTAACTTCACGCAAGACAAACGAATCTAAGTTTTAATTTTAAAATGGTAAAAACTATTCAAGCCATACTACTTTACCAAAATTTCCATAACTAACTTACAGAAATACTTAATAGAATCACAGGAAGTTGTTGCATCCATTTGCTAATACGTATCTTCAGATTTGGAGTTATTATGGCAACGTTAAAGAAGCTATTCTTCTTCATAATGCCTTATCGAGACAAACAAAGGATGCCGGTTAGATCACTTTTTGGTATGATGCCTCGGGTGTTCGGTTTCGTTCATGGGAGTTAATTCAGTTGGCGCCATGGTGGGATCTTTCTTATTCTAATAGCCTTTGGTTGTTTTGCGAGTTCGTTTCGTTAGAGTTTTCTGTTCCTTTTCGTTCTTTGTTTTTTGGATCGTTTTTGCGTGTATATCGTCTGCTAGTTTCTTTCTAGCCCTTTTTTAATAAAATTCCATTTGCCGTTCAAAAAAAAAAAAAAAAAATTGCTAATACGTATCAAGGGCGTCAGGAAGGGTGTCGCATGCCAATTGATGAATTGAGGAGCTGCACTCCATCAATGCCGAAATGCCTTCTTTTCTGGTATAATCAATATTATTACGAAATAATTCACAATGATTAGGTACATCTAAATCTATGCTTGTGAATAATTCCTGACTCATTCGAAACCTCTTTCGGAATGTATATGCATCGTACATCGGATGCTCACTAAAAACGGCCATTAAATGATCATGAGCACCATAATGATCTCTACTTAAGATGTTTCTTATACCTCTCGAACTTTTATTTTTTCATTTATTCTTAACAAATAACGTCGCGCTTTTAAGAAAAAAAGGGACAAGTTCTTGCTAGTAACTTCTTCTTCTTCCGATTAGTCTATGAACATGAATGTTTCAGAAATATTATGTTTCAGTTGTGTATATATTGATAAATATTATGTTTGAAGTTGTGTATAAATATGATTTGGTATGATATATTTGTAGGTAAATAAATGATAAAGTTTAATAAAGAAATAAAAAACCATAAATATAAACATAGGGGGCCACATTTTTAATGTTTCCTCATTTTTTGTTGGTAATTGTTTAGTCGTCACCACCATCAAAAGGGACGAAAATTGCGTCACCAAGAGCGGTGGTGCTTGGCTACTATGGGTATCGCACGTGGTGTTCACCACCACTGTATGGTCCTTCACAACAATCGTGTCTAGCCTTCGGTTCGCATTGACGTGTGAGACAAAGACTAGCATGATTATGTAAGATAATCGTAACATGCATAATACATACTATATTATATATATGTATGTAGTGAGGTGTGTAGTTGTGTGGTGTCGGGTGTGTGTGTGTGTGTGTTGTGTGGTGTATTTAGTTATTTATATCATAACATATATATATATATATATGTATATTTATGTATATATATATATCTTGATAAATATATATGTTATGATAATTACTGTTTATTATATATATTATATATATACTATAATATATATATATATATATATATATATAAAGTAAGATGTAAGAGAGGAAGAGGAGAGAAAGAGATTCAGTGAGGGAGATAGGGAGAGAAGAGAGGGTGGATGATTTCCTAAAGATAGAAAGAGAAAGAAAGAAAGATTAAATCAGAGAATAAGGAAAACACAAACCCACATCCCTCCTATTATGCCTCTATATATAGGCATGTGAGAAGCTTCTAGTTAACCTAGGGAGGTGATGTAGGATAATGCATGTTCTTATATATTACATGACCCGACATTGACTAAATGTAAACTACGACCATGTAACCGACAGTTTTCTTGTTTCTAACAATCTCCCCCTAAGGGGTGGTTACTACGGTCTTACAAATGTGCTCGGGTCAAATGTCCAAGGTCTTCTACCAAAGTATTCTTCAAGCCTTCTTAGCTGCTCCATGCGCTTCAAAGTCTTGTCAATATTTTCTAGCATCTCATTTGATCTCTTGATGTCGTTTTTGTCTAGTCCCTGCCCTCCAACCTCTTATTTCTATGTCGTAATTGATTCTTGTTCACCATTTCTAGTAGATTTTCTTGAACCTTCATAAGAGTACCATCACAGAACTTATGGACTTCATCAAGCTTCATGAGGGATTTCATGTTGTGCTGATTCATGTAGACAACTCCCTTCTCAGTTCCCGAAGTAGTGTATGGTATCTTCTAGTTAATCCCTAGGATATAAAACTCGGGTTTGTGAGGTTAAGAGTGCGTTGATAACTCTCCACACCCAATCTTCAATCCAATTCTAAATGATGACTCTTCTAATGATAAGGAGAAGTGCATTATTGAAGCCAGTCTAAAACTTCCTCTTAAGGTGGTGTAGCTTCCTTTAGACCTTCAGCAAGTATATATCTTCAACATCATTGAGGTTAAGTCTTGGCAGATCTTCATAACTGATCTCATATTCCTTGTCGTCTGATCTCTTACCAATAATTGACGTTAGGAAGCTATAACCCCGTTTCTTCTTCACATTAACTTTTACAACAATTATGATTCTTTGTCAGAATAGATCTTGGTGATGACCTATTACCCATTTCTGCCTTGAAGAAATGTTTTTTTGTGTCATCCCAATGATGAATACCATTCAAAGCGTCAATCTAGTAAAGGTGAATCTTCTGGCTCCATCTATCTGGAATCATGTCTTCAATACCTTCAATGTGATACCTTGCAGCAAAATGTTTAGTGAGTGATGAGGTATACTATTCTTTTGTGCTAAGGCTGACAAGGTAGTAGAAATCTGTGTTGTAGAAGCAGTTGTAGGGTTTTGTACTTTCCGACATTTTTTTATCAAAGGATCAAGGCTTGGACACATCACATTCACTGTTACTCCACTGAGGTTCTTTTAATACTGATGCTTTCAACTGTTCTACATGATACTCTAGCTCAACATCATTCTTGTATTGTCTTTTCAACATTTCGAGTCCAACTCCAGATCTGCTATAGTTAGCTTGTCTTTCTTGATGAGTTCTTTTATCTTTTTAGCCACTTCTACTGTTGATAGACCAAGAATGCACTCTTCATTTTGATCCATTTTGGAATTCAAGAGCAGGTCGAACTAATTTGGTTTCCTTGCTTTAGTAGCATCTGCTAACTCTGACTTCTTTGTAAACCATCATGCGTTAGGACATTTTTTGAATATATTCATCTTCTTGGTCTTAGGGTTGTTCATCATGAGTGTCTTCTTAAATTGAATCCATGGGAGCTTTGTCAGTCTTTAAAGATATAAAGGAAGGTTCACCAGCATCCTTTTTTTTCTTTTCTCCCCCCATGATCATTAGGAGAATCCTGATGATCGTGAGGCCTTTTCTTAAAGGATGGCTCTGTATCTTGGGCATCCATAGTTTCTTGATCAATGCATATGGATTCATATAGAAAATCACAAAGCTTGTGATGAGTGTCATGAGATTCAAAGGATTTTCTCTTGTACATCTTGTTCAACAACTTTAGTTTCAATTCCATCTCTGATAAATCATTAACAGTTGTGGGTGGTGGTGTGGTGAAAAGATTGATCTAATTTTTCTGCATAACTTCTAGCACAGTGTTGTTGAGACGAGGCTTAACAATCTTGGCAATGGCTGTAGGCACGTATGTAGGCAGTTGCTTCTTCATTTCTGTCAAAACTTTTGCTTGGACAACTTCTTTGATTGTTTCAGGAACATTGATCGATGTAAGAGCTTCCAGCTTCTGATCATAGCCTTTAAACTTTTGCTCAACTGCATGTTTAAAGATAGACTTTCGCTTGTTTTGCTTTACCTTTGCCATGAGTTTCTTTGATTTTTCTTGGAGTGAACCTTATTAGGGATTAGTGACCAGGTCATGTGTTATAGTTATTGGTGGAGATAATATATGATGATCAGCATCGTTCGTAAACATTCCCTACAAAATAAAGCTAGTAGCTTGAACATCTACATTTGTACTAAAAGGTACTTCAGATGCACTTGATAAATAGCTTAATACCTCAGGATTGTCCTCTGGGTTAGCCACCACTGAGGTTGTTTGGGCATCAGTGAAAACTAGTTACTCAGTAAATCCGTTAATATTTGTACAGGTGAATCATGAAGAAGATTTGTGAAATCCTCCATAGATGAGCAGGTGACTACGAGACTGAATGGAGTAAACTTTGGCAGCTCTTAAGACTTGTTATACATGAATACCCCAAATCCTACTGCATCATCATCCCTTTTATCATCATCCTCATAGATACCCATATCAGAATCTTCTGTATCATCTTTATCATCTTCCTTGTTAGTGTCTGAACATGAAGAGCTTCGTGTTGCATCACTATTTGATTTTGAGATTTCTTCAAACTTATAATTTTTATCTTGTGCAACACTAGACCCTTCACCTATGCCTGCTTTCATTTCTTTTCTTACATGCTTATGTCTTTTCTCCTTATATCCTTTTCTTAATGCAAGTAGTGATTAAACTGCTGGATCTTTGGTTGCAACACCTTTCAGTTTCAGTCCCCTTTCAGCAACATATCCTTCTTCAACATCTTTTTCAACTTGTTTCTCAATTGTCAACTATGTCATGATTTAACGTTGTTGAAGTCTTTGTTCCTCGATGCTAACAAATTTTGCAAGTTCAACTGCCATTGCTTCTTGTTCAATGAGATTGTCAGCAACAGTGATAGTTCTTGGCTTTCTTGGAACAACAGCTTTCTTAGGCTTGCTGGAGACATTAACTTCTCGGTTACCAATGCACATATACCCTTTACCTTTTCCTCTTCTGATGACATCAAATAACGTCTATTTTATAGCGTCATTTATCCTATGTTATTAACCCATTTT
This sequence comes from Tanacetum coccineum, assembly GCA_026074375.1. NCBI lineage: Eukaryota > Viridiplantae > Streptophyta > Magnoliopsida > Asterales > Asteraceae > Tanacetum > Tanacetum coccineum. The sequence goes on along the minus strand of BQNB010096877.1, from coordinate 20,137 downwards.
GTATAGTTTTTGCAAAGAATTGTTGCTTAATCATTTGTATTTAAGAATTGCAGTAATTATGGAGTACTTGGTGAAGATTATCTAAAAGTCACGCATTTTGGAGCATAAACAAAGAGTTTGAGAAAGTCTACTGATGTAACAGAAAATACCCCGTATTATTCTAGACCTATACGACGTATCCAAGACTTTGACGCATCATAAGACCATTGCCTGACTTTGAAGAATACACCATATCCACATCAATGATACGCCGTATATAATACTTTGGTCAATGAAGAAGAGTCAACTGGTTTTACCTCAATACGTCGTATCCATCAAGAAGATACGGCGTATCCATGCCTACACTTCACAAATGACCACGAAGGATTAGAGACCCAATACGCCATATCCAGGAGACATCAATACGCCGTATTCACAATATAGTATTAAAATATTCTGGAAGATATCAAACGTGGTCCTTACTCTAAGAATTCCCTAATACGCCGTATCCCACATCGCTCGATACGTCGTATCGATCAATTTCTAGACCCTATAAATAGACGACCCTAAACGCAGTTTTAGGTATGCAAGTGAATCCCTAAACTACCAAGTCGACCAAGAGACAAACAAAGGAGCCTAGAAGGTTAGAAAAGAGCTTCAAGATCATAGGAAAACTCTTGTAATCTTCGCGCAACCAAATACGCGTTCGGTAAGGTTTCTTTATTTTTATCGTTCATATATCAAACCGTGTGTATTTTTACAATGACTATCGGTTGATACCTTTAGGTATCAGCCATGTTTATGAAGATCTAATGTTTGGTTTGTTTATCTCGATTGCTTAATTTATCGTTGTTTGTTGTTTATGTTTATCAATTTTTATTCGTTTACGTGCTTAAGTATGCGACCTATTATTCAACTGGGTCTAGTCCTACATATTTAATGCGCTGAAACTTCGGTGTTGTTTGGGCGTAGGCTAAGAGTCCAGGATAGCTCTCCATATTGCAATTTATATATCTAGAATCATAGGATCACAAATATTGACCTATCCTTGCTTTTAGTCTAGAGAGCTTAGTTAAGCCATAAGGTGACCTTGGTATTAACGAGTACATTCTTATTCCATTGGTAAGGACTCGGACAGTGGACTACTAGTATATAAAGAGCCGTTAAGCAGTAAGTGGGTAAAGTCTCAATGAGCTAAGGTTTAGTAAGAGCACCATTACTTAGATCCTAAGATAGATTATAATCAACATAAGGATGCTTTATGCGGATGCGTCTAATTATGACAGAATTAGCCTGTCTAGGTCTTAGGAAGAAATACCGCCTAAGTCTAGGAATGATATGCCCTTCGAGATAAGACAATCATTGCACTAAATAAATAAACCTGCGTTTTATTGGATTATTCATGGTTGATACGTTTTTCTTACATTAGTTCTCGATCGCTTCTCTATCGTTTGTTTGTCTTCTTGTGTGTGTTTATTGCTTTACTTGTCATCAAAACCTTAGGTTAGATACACAAAATTGTGCCAGTCTCTCAGGCTGAAACCCCCCTTTTGCATTACTTTTAGGTTTAACTTAGATAACTAAAATACTAATAGAATTAGGAATTAACGCTCTCGCTTTTAGTGATCCACACCCTACTTACCAACTAAGCTACATTTAACCGGGTACACTGCCCGTAAAAGTGTTATTTTTAGGTATAGCCGGCATAAAATAAATAGTAAAGCTTGATACATAAATAACACCTACACAACGACACAATCAAGTTTTTGGTGCCGTTGCTGGGGAGTGAAGTTGTTTAATTCTTTTTTATTAGTATTTTTAGTTTAGTATAGTTTAGATTAATTTGCATATTTGTGTGTTTGTTTTGTGTTTTTTTTTTCTACATTGTATATTTTGCATATTGTGTGTTTGTGTGTTTCTGCATTATTACAGTTCGCTGTAATTTTTTTGAGTCGAATACTCAATTCGGCGTATTCAATTTATTTAATACGGCGTATTCAGTTCACTGAATACGACGTATTAAGCTATTTGACAATTTTCTTTTCTAGCAAATTTGCTACAGGTTAATTTGGACGACCCCAACATTACTATGGAGGAGTATATCAGGATGATTTAAAACCGGATAAGGACAATGATGATGATAAAATCGATATTGAACACTCTTTGGGGGATTTATCTGTCAAACCGTTACCCGATGTAATAAATACCGATGTTGGTGCCTATGCACATGGGTCAAATAAGCTTTTGGAAATAAGTCATGATACATCTAATAAAATTTTCAAAACTAAAACTTTTATCAAGGAATTAAATTTTAATATCATGACTAAGAATCATCTTAAAAAAGGGATGTCATTCATTTTCCTAATCAAGAATTTGTATGTGCCATTTGGCATCCCGTTCTACCCCAAATTGTTTTATAAGGATGGGAGTAAATTGGGGCAAGTCTAACTTAAAGACTTTTCTGTAAACAAAAGTGCTTGCCGGGAGACAACCCGGAATGTATTTTCAATTTTTATCGAGTCTGTCTTCCCAGATTTTCTATATGGCGTATCCAAACCCCATGGATACGATGTATTGACCTTCTGGACGTTATCCAGTCTTTATTTTCAGTATAGTTTATACGGCGTATTCGTTAAACGAATACAACGTATTCGATATAGGTATCAATACTGCGTATCCTGGGGTATGGATACGACGTATTGACTTCCTGTATAGTTTTAGGTATTTATTTTGAGTCTAACCAAATGAATACACGAAGATAGAATTGCATTTGTTTTTTGAGAATTTACACAGGACCTCGTGAAAGAAATATCGACGAATATTGGTGGAGAATTTACAAATTTGGAGATCTTGAAGTGTTGGAGTCTTGAAACCTCAAGACGGCTGTTCAACACACAATCTTGCTTATAAACGCAACTTGGAGAATCTACAGAGCAAATATCAAGGGAGTTTCTCATTCAAATTCTTTTTAAATTCTCGTATTTAATGTTTTATATATACAACGAGGACGTTGTATAATTCAAGTGGGGGGATGGAATTAGAATGTTTACTTGTCCTATTTTTCACACTAAAATGCTTAAATTATGCTCAAATTTAAAAAAATTTCAAGCATACTTTTGTGAAATTACGAAATTACATGTTACATAACCCACCAATAACCCTTGTTTAGATATTGTGATAATTAGCTTTTTTATCCGTTTCCAAATGTTTACCCAAATTCCACAAAATATGAGTGTGCCGGTGATGTTGTAGACTTTAGAACTTGGCTTGGTATATCACTCGAGACCACAGTGATGAGTACTATGGATTTAGATGGAGTAACTTGTTTAAATTGGTAAATTTTAGGATTACACCCAAATCGCCTTTACATGTTGCTTATTAACTAACTACACCGGTTAGTTAACCTCCCGTTTAAACCCCTTTCCACTCTCATCTTTAGAGTGAAGATCCACTAGAACAACCCGTAGAGCCAATCCTTTAGGAATTACACCAACTATTTGTTTTGTTACACCCTTACACCTTAACCTACCCTGTTAGATTAAGTTTAATTTACAGTTGCTAGTTGCTTAAAGTGTAAAGTTTGTATTTCCCGAGTCTTGTGTCATTTTCTATCTTTGGTGCGGTTGGAAATTTGCACATTGCAAATGGGAATGTATATTTATAGTCAAAACTCATGTGATTTTACTGCCGTCATAATTAATGGTGAAACCGAAGAACGAAGGAATTATCCGGAATTATTATGATCGTGAAGATGGTGAAATTACACCGAGATTTGAAGTAATTTTTAGTAAAAAAAATCGAAAAAATGAGAAAAATACAAAAAGAAAAAGAAAGAAAGTTTGAAGATCATCGTTTCGCAACTACCGAAGGAACTACACGAAGGATCGATTATTCGTTGATACGCAACAAAAATCAACGATGTAGAGTATTGTACAAAGTAGAAGATATCACCACTTGCATTGTAGAGTATGTAAAGTTTTGGGATGATTAGGAAGTTGACCGTTACGAGAACGCCAACTTAGGTTGTTATTTTTGATCGATGATCAAGACGTTGTAAATAGTCGTGTCTTTATCATGGTAACGGTCGGGAAAAAGTATCTAGCAACTTGTACTTAAAGTCTTAATCTATTTGTTTCTTGATTTTTATTTAACAACAATTTACTTCCCTCTCACCTAATGATTAGCCGCTGGTTTTACAAGAATGAGGACTTGTTCGAGCATGCATGTCTATTCCGTCGTTACGGCCATGTTGCATGTCTTAGCTGCCTCGTTGGTTTACGACTTTTGGTGAAAGTTAGAAGGTTCTTACCCTATATCATTCTTCATCTTAACCGTTGGTTAAATTCGAATGAGGATGTGATCGAACACACATGTCTATTCTGTCGTTATGGCCATGTATGTATGCTTCAACTGCCTTGTTGGAGTGGTACTTCTGGTGAAAGATTGTAGAATGATCAACCGTAAGCCTTTTCATACAAAAACCCATATTTACCTTTATAAACTTGTTACTTGGTTTTAGTGGTAGAGATGTGTATCCTTGCCAAGCTTATGATAGAATACTTGTCACGACCGAGCAATTGAGCGAATTAGTTACAAGTTACCACATAGATTATTTGAGTGATTTGAGTGTTTTCATCTTCCTATTTCGTGAGGTGTTTGGTTGTGTACTTGTAATTGATCGAATAAGTGCTTTAACGGAAAATATCCTTTGGGATACATTTTTATAAACTTCTAAAGGCTACTTGAGGACAAGTAGGATTCAAGTGGGGGGATATTTGATAACATCAAATAACGTCTATTTTATAGCGTAATTTATCCCATGTTAGTAACCCATTTTGTATAGTTATTGCAAAAGAATTGTTGCTTAATCGTTTGTATTTAAGAATTGCAGTAATTATGGAGTACTTGGTGAAGATTAGCTAAAAGGCACGCATTTTGGAGCATAAACGAAGAGTTCGAGAAAGTCTACTGATCTAACAAAAATTATGCCGTATTATTCTAGACCTATACGACGTATCCAAGACTTTGACGAATCAAAAGACCATTGCCTGACTTTGAAGAATACGTCGTATCCACATCAACGATACGCCGTATATAATACTTTAGTCAACGAATAAGAATCAAATAGTTTTACCTCAATACGTCGTATCCATCAAGAAGATATGGCGTATCCGTGCCTACACTTCACAAATGACCACGTAGGATTGGAGACCCAATACGCCGTATCCAGGAGACATCAATACGCCGTATTCATAATATAGTAATAAAATATTCTGGAAGATATCAAACGTGGTCCTTACTCTAAGAAATCCCCAATACGCCGTATCCCACATCGCTCGATATGACGTATCGATCAATTTCTAGACCCTATAAATAGACGAACCTAAACTCCAGTTTTCGGTATCAGTGAAATCCCTATAACGCACCACGACGACTAAGAGAATGACAAAGGAGCCTAGAAGGTCAGTAAAGAGCCTCAAGATCATAGGAAAACTCTTGTAATCTTCGCGCAACCGAATACGCGTTTGATTAAGGTTTCTTTATTTTAATCATTCATATATCAAACCGTGTGTATTACAATACTAATTGGCTGATACCTAGGTATCAGCCATGTTTATGAAGATCTAATGTTTGAGTTTGTTTATCTCGATTTGCTTAATTAACGTGATTGTTGTTTATGTTTATCAATTTCGTTTACGTGCTTAAGTATGCGACCTATCATTCAACTGGGTCTAGTCCTACATATTTAATGCGCTACAACTTCGGTGTTGTTTGGGCGTAGGCTAAGAGTCTAGGATAGCTCTCCATATTGCAATTTATATATCTAGAATCATAGGATCACAAATATTGACCTATCCTTGCCTTTAGTTTAGTGAGCTTAGTTGAGCCATAAGGTGACCTTGGTATCAATGAGTACGTTCTTATTCCATTGGTAAGGACTCGGACAGTGGACTACTAGTATATAAAGAGCCGTTAAGCAGTAAGTGGGTAAAGTCTCGATGAGCTAGGGTTTAGTAAGAGCACCATTACTTAGATCCTAAGATAGATTATAATCAACATAAGGATGCTTTATGCGGATGCGTCTAATTGTGACAGAATTAGCGTGTCTAGGTCTTAGGAAGAAATATCGCCAAAGTCTAGGAATGATATGCCCTTCGAGATAAGACAATCATTACACTAAATAAACAAACCTGTGTTTTATCGGATTATTCATGGTTGATACATTTTTCTTACATTAGTTCTCGACTGCTTCTCTATCATTTGTTTGTCTTCTTATGTCTGTTTATTGCTTTACTTGTCATCAAAACCTTAGGTTAGATACACAAAACCGTGCCAGTCTCTCAGGCTAAAACCCCCCCTTTTGCATTACTTTTAGGTTTAACTTAGATAACTAAAATACTGATAGAATTAGGAATTAATGCTCTCGCTCTCAGTGATCGACACCCTACTTACCAACTAAGCTACATTTAACCGGGTACACTGCCCGTTAAAGTGTTGTTTTTAGGTATAGTTGGCATAAAATAAATAGTAAAGCTTGATACATTAATAACAACTACACAACGACACAATCATCTTCTAACAAGAGACACATGTTGCTCTGGGTTCCTCTTCAGCTTTGCCTTTCTTACTTTTATCCTTCTTGATTTGGTATTACTTGTATCCAACTGATTCTTTGATGGCATCAATAATCATGGTATCTGGTATTTTCATGCCAAACATGAATTCGCCTTCTATAGTATTAATCAACTTTGACATAGGGTAATCATGCTCTTCACTATGCATGTCTGCATTTGATCGTCGCGGAATACTCTTGTTTGTGGATAAGAAGTGATCAATGATGAGCTTGGTGATGCGAGTATAAATCATCTTTGTCTGCTTCGACGGTCTTGACATTCTATCTAGAGCTTGCCATTTAAATTTAGCCTAAATCAATGATGCGTAATCCAAATTAGCAGAGTGAACGATACCTCAAAGAATTTAAAGTACCGGATGTATAGCTCTATCCCATCTTATGTCTTTACCAGTAAGTCATTTGCTGAGGACACTCAGAATAGCCCTCCAGGGTTGATGAAGTCTTGTAGCAACAAAATATGGAATTCAAGTCAATTTCTCTATTGGATCTTCATCATATCCTAGTGTCTTGATAAAAGCAAGGAGTTCGTTTCTTGTGGGAGGTTTGGTATAAGGTTTGTTGGAAATTGGTGGTGGCATCTGCAAGACTGTGCGGAGTAGATCAGTATTAAGGGTGAATTGTTGTGAATCATGGTTGAATTGGAATGTGTTATTGCTTGAGTTGCATGTGATAGTGGTTCATAACTGTTGTAGGTATATGACCGGTACAGTTGCAGTTAAGGAGTTTGGTTTGTATAGTTTGTGGTGTTTGAGAATCCTAACAACAAGTTTTAGAAATAAATCTGTGATGTTTGAATCTGAAGCAACGCGCTGGTTGTTCTTTGTGATCTTGATTCTATTAGCACTTGGAACTAGCTGCTCTTCAGATGTAACTGTTGCTTGTAGATTTGCTCTTGACATGATCGATTCTGAGAATAAGAATCAAAGTTGATTAGTTTCACATAAATACACACTTAAGCACATTTATTCTAATTATGTTTTTATTCTCTCTGTCTATTTTGTATGGATGGGCAATTCTTTTTTTTCATACTTATTGATATGTGAGAAATCACATATCCTTTCTATATCAAAAATGGCCTTAAAATGATCAAAATGTGCAAAAACATGCTTGTATTTATGTATTTTGTAGTTTGTGAATGTGTAGGTACGGATAATGCAAAAATTATAAGAAAACGGTCAAAACCAGACAAACACGGACACGGGAACGGATAGAGTACACAAGAGCCGGGAGATTGCTATCAATGGTCAACACTTGGTCAACTATGGTCAACATGCTTAATGGCAAAATCATCAAAATACCATAAAAACCCTTAATGTTAGATCATAATACAAAAATAGTCCCTAAACCCTAACACCGTTATCTCCTTTTTATGAAAGAGATAACGGTCGTTATCTCTTATTTAAACCCAAAACTAATTAAACCGACCCATTTCTTTTATTAATATCCCAAGCCCAGGTCAAAGCCCACACCCCCGGGTCAAACAACAAGTAAGAAAAGAAAATAAGGGCGAGAAAGTCTGTTTTTACTGTTCATCGTCGTTCTCAACCAATTACCCTGCTAAAACAAAAGGTAAATCTTAATTAATGACGTGGCTAAAAGATTCGAGTGCTATGCTACATGTCAGCAAAAGGAAACGTCACCTAAGGCTCTCATTGGTCAGAACTAACAAAGGGAAGGACATGTTGGAAGCAAACTAACACATAAAGAGCGGGATTTTACACTGAAAACAAGCCAAAAGAAGAGCACTCACTCCCAGAGAGTAGGATTGCCAGCTTGGCAATCCGTGTGCCTCTTATTGATCCTACGACCAAAAATGAGAATCCAATGATTGAAGATATCCAATGGTCAAGATCAAAAGCTCAAGGGGAGCGTGTAAGAAGTCTGGAAGCTTCTCTCCCAGCCTATAAATACAAGGCCTCATCACTCACAGAAGGCATCTTCTTTTCTTTTTTAGTTTTTAGTAGCTTAATGTTTAGCTTATTTTCATGTAATTTACAGCTTATGGTTTTTAGCTAATCGTAATTTCATTTTCAACACTTTGTACTCAATTCAGTAATTAATAAAAGTTTGTCTTTCATTTAAACTCTTTTGTCAATTCTAATTTCACTTTTATGCAAAATAATAGTTTATTAATCTCTATTACTATTTCATAAGCTCATACTACTTTAAGCTACTAAAAGCTCTCTCAAATACTTGAATTCTAAATGGAATTGGATGGCTTCTTATAGAATTCAAGTGGTAATAGTGCTTGAGGGTCAAGCTTTAGGTTTAGAATAGGTATTTGGTAATAAGCTTAAGCTATAAGCTTAAGCAGCTTATATAAGCTCTATTAAGAGCAGACACCCCTGTTTAGCTGAGGTAGAGGTACACTTTCCTTTACATTTCTCTAAGTTCTTTGCTGTCTTTAATACTTTAAGCTTATCTGTTTGCTTACAGACTTAATTCTGCTTATCAACTTTGCATTATTTCTATTTTATCATAGCTTATTAGAAGTTAAAATAAGTTGTTTATGCTTATGTGGGTTTGCATGTTAGTTAAATTTCTGTTTTCAAGTTATTGTTTCAAATCTGTCATGAAAATCTAAAAATATAAGCTTAGATTGTTAGCTTATTTTGTCCTGCTTATTAGTTACTTAGATCTGCTATATATCTGTTAGTATTGCTAATTTAAAAATATTTGGTATTTAGAACCTTTAGCCTTAAATCTCATATTCAAAAGTCAAAAGTTAGGGTTTGATGAATTTAAAGAGGGTTTTGGATCAAACAAGTTCTAACTTCAAATAGTGTTTGTTTGATGCATTTAATCATTGGATTCATTTAAAATTACATAACTAGGTTTACGAGAATAGGCCTTAGGATTCCTAAATAGGTTTAAAAGCAAGTAAGTTAGTAGTTAGTTTAAAATGTTAGAAACATAGTAAGTAGTTAAATTATTTTTAAGCTTATCTGTATTTACTAGTTGTAATTAATGCCTTCTTGCTCTTGTTTGATCCGTCTTAAAGTTGTTGAGACCAAGTTACTTAGCCTGCACTTGTGGTTTTGAGAGTTTTTGGTTTAAAATAGTTTCAAATGCATCAGATAGGGAAAACAACAAAAGGCCTTTTTCTAGCTTAAAATTCAGTGGGTAAATTTAGAAATTAGGTCTTGATTTTCAGCACACAAGTAGTTTTTAGGTCAATCTTAATTAGCTTTAGCTTATTTTCTCTTTAAAAGATCATTAAGCTATCTGTTTTTAAGCTCAAAATAAGCATTATGTCTTTTCTAATAAAAAGAAACTCACAGCACTAAGTCAAAAAGCCATTTTCACTTAGCTTTTTCTTTAAGTTTTTGATTTTCAAATTAGTTTTTAAAAGTTGTTTTAAGTAGATTTGAGGTCAAGCTTTTCGGATTTATAAGCTAGATTTCCATAATGTTCGATTTTCTTAGTTTAAAATAAGCTTAAAAGTAGCTATTGTGGCAGTTTGGTAACCAGTTTTGAGATAAATGCTTAATTTGGATTTTATAGCTTATAGCTTTTATTTGTTGCTTATTTTCTGTCTAATACTAGCTTATAGGATAGATTAGCTTATGATAGCTTAGTTAATCTTGTTTTTAGCTTATTGAAGTTCTCTTCTTGTTGGTCAAGTAAAAAGCTCATATTCCTTTAAGTACTTACTGTCTGTTTTCAGCTCATTTTTCAGCTTATTTTGTGCTTTTCAAAAATAGTTGTTATTATTAAAATTGCTTAATTTCAGCTTTTCTACAAGTTTGCTTTTTAAAGTTTTTCTAAAAAAAAAGGGGAAGAAGGGAAATCCGGGGTGAGCAAGGCTCGAACCCTGGACCTCTATCTTCCTTAACCTTTATAAACGCCTCACCACACAACACACTCACCACTGCGCCCTTGGGACTTTTACGTCCAAGGGTGCATTTATTTTTCTGTTAAACACATTTTAATTTTCTCTTTTATAAAATAAGCCGTAGCTAGTTTTTAGCTTTTTAGGGCTTAATTTTTCAGCTTATTTTTAGTTCTTATTTTTATAAAATCCAGCACTACATTTTACACTTTTAGTAATTTTCTTTAGAAATGTAGGATTCATTTAGTATTATTAATCATTTAATTTTGTTAAAATTTCTTTTATATTTGTAAATTCTTAATAATTCATAAAAAATAAAAAAAATAATCAAAAGTAATCAAAAAAATAAAATTCTTTTTTCTAAAATTTTCTTTTATCATAATCTAGCTTAGGTTTGAAATTTACTTTCGTAGGGTTAATATTTTGGAAAGTGTCTAATATTTTAAAGAAACGGGATTCGATCCCCTTCCGTTTTTTTTTCGTTTTAGCTCAAATAAATCTCGGTTTAGAATTCTTAGCCTTTTTACTTTTAAAATAGTCATTGTAGGATTAGAAAAAGTTTAGAAAAGAATTTATGGTTATTCAAGTGTTTTGCTTATTTGTCGTGTTTTATTATATTCCCTTATCAATTTTCCGGAGTTTAGATTTAAATGTGCCGTTTTATTTGCTCGCTATAAGTGATTTAAAAAACAGACATCTTTGAACCAATCAAGTCATTGACCAAAGTAACAAACGAGATCTCAATTCATAAATCTTTGGGAAAAAACCCGTAATCACATAGCGTTTCTTACGTAAATATGTTTCGTGTGAATTTTCTTACTACCATTTGTCCTCAAGAGTAGTTTTGGAATTTTCTTTACTTCGGATATAATTATGCGTATTAAAATTAAACGATCAAATTTTTGGCGCCGTTGCCGGGGATTTGTGATTAAGATTACTTCGTTTGCAGTTTGTCGATCGTGATTTGGAGAACCTTTCGTTTTCGAAAGTTACGCATTTTAGAAAATCAAAAAGACAAAAAAAAAATTAAAAATTTAAAAAGTAAAAAATATTTTTCTTTTCTTTTTAGTATAAGTAAAAGTTAAATAAATAAGAAAAGTACAAAAATATTTGCTCTTTCGGATTTTTTGATTTTTTTTGTGAATTCATTAATATAAGAAATAATTTTTTTTAACCAAGTTGGTAAAAGAACACCAACAAATAATACTTTCAATTGAAGTATTATCCATCAATAAGTTCCCGAACCAAAAATTAATTTTTTTTACCGTTTGTGTCACTTACGAAAAAGGCGCACCTCTTTTGTAAAATTTATTTTACTTAAGAGAGTTACCCTAAGTTTGTTGATTATTCGGTAAACAAAAATATTTCATTTTCTCATTTCTTTTATCATTTCATTTGTTTGTTTAGTGCATGCGCACTAGAAATTCCAATTTTCTAAATAATTCAAACATAACCATTCCGAGACGTCGAAATAGAGGACGTGCTCCAAACATAGTCGAACCCGAACTTCGTACTATCGTTGAAGTTGCACCAATGGCAGAACGTACAATGGAAGAGCTACTCCGTGCACCCACGGAAGGGTATGGAGAAGCTATCGTTTTACCGAAAATTAATTCGGATCATTTTGAGATTAAGACGAATTTGTTACAACTAATTCAAACTAACTCGTTTCACGGATATGAGAGGGAAAATCCCCACGCTCATATCAATAGTTTCAAAAGGATTACCTCGACTTTACGATTTAGAGATGTACCGAATGATGTTATTAAGCTAATGATGTTTCCATACTCACTCGAGGGGGCCGTTGGATTGTGGTACGAAAAAGAACCACCTAATTCTATCTTGACTTGGGAGGATCTCGTAAATAAATTTGTGAATCAATTTTTCCCTCCTTCGAAAACCACTCACTTAAAGAATGAAATTTCTCGTTTTACACAAAAATTCAAGGAAACTTTTAGTAAGGCATGGGAACGATTTAAGGAAATGCTTAGAGCTTGTCCTCACCACGGATTTACGGAGTTAACTCAAGTTGATACCTTTTATAACGGTTTAAACGAGAACGATCAAGACTCCTTAAATGCCGCGGTAGGTGGAAATCTTTTGAGTAAGATGACTAGAGAGGCTTTGAATATAATTGAAAACAAATCAAAAGTGCGTTATTTACGTAATAAATCAAATGTTTCTAAGATGAATACGACTTCTAGGGAAAATGTTAGTAGAACGGATGAGAGAATTGATAAGCTTGCGGATCAACTTTCGACTTTAGTTGAGATTATTTCTAAAAAAGTTGTCACTCCCGCTCCGATCAAAGCGGTTGAGGAAACTTGCGTTACTTGTGGTAGTGCCCATTCTTGGTATAATTGTCTGACTACCGATAACAATCAAGCTGGTGTTTGTGCGACTACGAGTACTTACAATCAAGTTAACCCTCAAAACCGTGTTAGTAATCAAATGGCACCACCAGGTTTTGCTCCGGTGCAAAACAATGGTCAAAATAGGTTTAATCAAAATCAAGGTCAAGGGAATAATTTTAATCGGGGAAATAATTTTCATGGTAATCAAGGTTTTCAAGTTCAAAATAATCATGCTCCAAATTTTCAAAATCAAGGATTTCAAAACCAACCTTTTCAAGTTCCTAATAATCAAGTTCAACAAGAGTTTTCAAATGAGTTTTCAAGTTACAAGAGAACTAATGATCAAATGATGAGAAACATGCAAAATCAAATCAACTCGTTGAAAGGAGAAGTTAAGAATGAAATTCAAAACACGATGAAGACTCAACAAGCCGTCTTGATGAATCAACAAAATGTTTTTCAAACTAACTTGCAAAATATGTTAAGTGGATTCTTTCAAAACCAAGCCTCAACTTCGGGTACTCTTCCGAGTAATACCATTCCAAACCCGAAGTGTGAGATGAAAGCGATCACTACTCGAAGTGGTGTTGCTTACGAGGGACTCTCGATTCCTACTAATCCTTCTCCTAAAAAGGTAGTGGAATAAGAAACAGAGGAGACAACGGATAAAGAGCAAACAAATTTCTAAGGAAGTACCGCTCACATGCCACCTCCGGTTAACCCCATTCTAATTCTGGAACCTGACGTTCCGAAAACTTTACCTAAGCCGAATATTCCATATCCTTCGCGACGTAATGATCAAAATCCCGTAACAAAGCTTCAAATCAAATAGAGAATATCTTTCAAATCTTTCAAGATTTGCGCTTCGACATTAGTTTCGCCGATGCTTTACCTTTGATGCCAAGATTTGCTCCTACGATTAAGAGTTTGCTCATGAATAAGGAAAAGTTGCTTGAATTAGCTAAGATACCGTTGAACGAGAATTGCTCGGCGATGCTCCTCAAAAAGCTTCCTAAAAATCTTGGAGATCCCGACAAGTTTCTTATTCCATGTAATTTCCCGGGAATGGATGTATGTCACGCCTTGGCCGATCTTGGCGCGAGCATAAATCTTATGCCCCTTTCCATTTGGAAAAAGCTTTCCCTACCCGAACTTACACCAACTCGAATGACTTTAGAGTTAGCGGATTGATCCATTACTCATCCTAAAGGAGTCGCCGAAGATGTTTTTGTCAAAGTTAGGAGTTTTCACTTTCCTACCGATTTTGTTGTTGTTGATTTTGAAGTCGATCCTCGAGTACCTCTCATACTTAGGAGATCCTTTTTAAGAACCAGCTGTGCTTTAATTGATGTATACGAAGGAGAACTTATTTTAAGGGACGTGGATGAACGATTAATTTTTCATGTCGATAAGCATCCTCAAAAGCATGCAAAAGAGTCGATTAAAATGATTAATTCATTGAGGATAGTTTTGGAAAAGTTTTAAGATTGAAGAAATCAAATCATTTTTCAAGTGGCAGTACCACTCCGTTTTTTGACTCTCGTCCTAGTTTCACATCTTTTGAGACTAGCGACTTTCTTCTTGAGGAGTTTGCCGATGAACTTGCTCGTCTTGACCCATTTCCATCAGGAAATGAGGGTGTTGATGTTGAAGCCGAACTTAGAGAAATTAAATTGTTGTTTAACCTCGATCCATCAACAAATTTTTCACCTAGGATTACGTTTGATCCTAATCCTGAAAGGATTGCCAACAAACCTTCTCTAGTTTGCTTACCTCCACCAGGAGATGAAGGTGAGTGTAATGTGCCCGATTCTTAAACAATTAATTTTTTGACGTTTTCCAATCCTCTTTTCAACGATTCTGCTTCTAGTAATGACGAGTCAAGTCATGAGGAGGTTACTCACGAAATGAGTTTTTTAAGTTATTCGAACCCTCTTTTTAATCTTGACGAGGAAATCATTTCTAGTAAGTTTAATCCAATTCATAATGAAGTCCTCGATTCTATTCCAAAGAATGATCATTTTGATGCCAAATCATATCTTCCTGAATCACCTCTTAATCATGATACTTTGATAGTTTTCTCTCCTAGAAATGATCCTCTCCACCATGAGTTCGCCGGTGAAATCACCTCTCAATATATTAGTCGAATGTGGTTGCTATGCGGAAATTCATCTTCCCGGTCACCGAAAAATTTTCATGCTAGTCCAAATACGATCATCGAGTCTCTTCCCATGTTTCATATTCCCGTTCAGGATAGTGAATCTCATAGGGAAGAGATCGATATATTTCCGGGTCCAGATGACTTAATACCGCCAGAAATTGAGAGAGATGATTACGACTCAGAAGATGATGAAAATTCAACCATTAATGAGCTAGTTTTACTTCACGCACCTTTTCTCGATGAAGATGAGTGTTTTGACCCAGGAGGCGATAATGATGAGATCGATGCTTTTCTAGCTATTGAAGTTCTTACGTATATTGAGGAAGGATATTATGACTCGGAGGGAGACGTATTCTATCTTGAGAGATTGCTTATTGATGACACCACCCATACTCTCTTTCCCGAGGTATTTTTCGATCATGAACCACAATGCTTTAAGGATGAATCCGAATTTGATACTTTGAAAAATATGGTTAAAACTTTTGATCCCAGGATCTGGGAGAAAACTTTTTCTCCATCATGTGTGAGATTATCATCTGAGAACCACCATTATATTTTCTTCACAATTGTTGTCCAAATCCCTTTTACTCATCATGTGAACTTTCTTTTCTCCTTCGGGAGTGAGGACACCATTTTTAACCCCGGTATCCACGCTTTTCATTTTTCTTCTCAAGAGACGGTGGCAGTTAAATGTTTAATGGAATTTTGTTTTTCCACTTGTTTCATCCCTAAGGACGAATAAATTCGGGGATCGAGTTAAGCTATGTGACTTGGTTAAAAAAAACAAAGCGCTTCGTGGGAGGCACCCCATGCTTATCCTTCTATCTTATTTCTTATTTCTATTATGATGTGAGGAGGTTTGTACTCTTTCGATCCTTGTTGTTTGTGCTTGTGATTGTTTGTAGGATGGACCCAAAAATTTTGAAGACTCTCGTGTTCGGTGTTTTGTCCCGGTCCACTCGAGCTTCCTAGCCTTTGCTTGCCATTAGTTTGGGGAAATCCAATATCCTAGATTATTATCGACTAACATTTATCTTTTAGCATACTTGATAAACGGCTTGAGATTTTTGTGATACTTTCCCCATGCTTGGGTTATGCATTCGACTTTTTGAGTTCTAGTATGGGGTTTTGAGCCTTAGGCTAGGAAACATTGAGGACAATATTTTAGGTTTTCCGTTGGAGAAAACGAAAAGTAAATTTTGACCCGACCGGTTTTATATCTTAGCTTTCTCCTTAACTTTAAATAGATTGATTTTGCTAATCTTTTATACAAGGAGCTATAAAACGCAAGTCTAGCTTAACAAAGTCAAGACTTTGCAAGTTCCCATAATTGATTTTAAATATGCGAAGATCGATTTATTAGAATTAAGATTGTTGCCAGTCTATGTGACTTGTTAAAGTGCCAATCTTAATTCGTTAGGCTAAGTATTCACGAGTTTCTTTATTAGAAATTTTAAATTGTGAAGAACAAGAGATGATAGAGTAGAGTATAAGTTTTGATGCTAAACATAGAATAGTTGGATTTCTTTAAGGCTCATAAGTGTTAATTGTGGCTTTTTCTCCCATTAGCTTGTTTCACCTTTATATAATTGTTTAAATAAATAAAGTTTCTTTGGTTTTTGCAATTCTTAGCTTAGATCACTTCGTAGAGATTCCTTCTGGTGAAAGTAAGGTACATATCAAGGTTTTGTCAGTGTTGTGGGGAAATAGACTCATGGACCATGGTCGGCTCGCATACCGATGTGGCAGTTGTTAAAAGACCACAAGACTTGAAATTTGGCTATAATAATAATAATTATGAAATAAACCGAAGCCGAAATAAGACTTCTGGATCATGGTCGGCTCGCATACCGATGTGACAGTCGTTTAAAGGGTGGAGGTAATAATAATAATAATAAAGCTAAATTTCGACTCCGGGGTTATCTAAATAAAGCCTCCGTCTTTGGACTCGTAGTTGAGTTATTGCGGATGAAATAAAAAGGATAACCCCTAAATCATGCAAAATTAAAACCTTAATGTGGACCTTATTCTCACCATATCGTCTCTTTAGGAAATGATTTCAAGCTTTTAATGGACTAAACCATGTTTACTTTATTAATAAAGACATAATTTATTTGTCACCAATAATAATAATAATAAAATCCTTAGAGGAAATTAGGAATAAGGGAGGAAAAGTACACAATTAGCTTTTATGAGTAGTGTTAGCATCATAACTTGTATTTTGCAATGATCTTGTTTTTAAGCTTGGCTTGGAGAGGTGAAAGTCGGGGACGATGAATTTATCCATTTGGACACTTTTTGTGCTTTTTGTTCCGTGATCCTAAAAGTTATCAATGAATAATGAAAGCAATACATTATGTCACACATGAATAAGTTGTAAGTTGTAAATTAGAAAAATCATAAAAATGGAAAAAGTTTGAAAAATGGGAAAATGGGGTGTTTTAAAGCTTGTGATTTCTTAACTCTCCCCACAAAAGTCTTTGCTACTTTTCAAAGATTTAGTTTGGGGAAGTTTGAGGTATTTGGTTTTAGAGCATATAATATTGCGTGAGGACACGGCAATCACTTAGTTTGGGGAATTTTGATATGTGAGAAATCACATATCCTTTGTATATCAAAACAAGCCCTAAAATGATGAAAATATGCATAAATATGCTTGTATATGTGTGTTTTGTTGTTTGGTGATGTGTAGGTACGGATATTGCAAAAATCACAAGAAAATGGTCAAAACCGGGCAAACACGAACACGGGAACGGATAGAGTGCACAAGAGCCGGAAGTTTCTAGCAAAAGGTCAACAAAGTCAACATTGGTCAACCCTTGGTCAACCCACAAAATGCCAAAACCCTCAAAATACCCAAAAGAGCCTTATTGTTAAATTCATTTTCACTAAAAGTCCTAAAACAATAACACCGTTAGTCCTTAACCATTAAGGGACTAACGGTCGTTAACCCTTTATAACAAAATCCCTTAAATCCCAAGCCCGAGCCCAAATAATAAACCGGTGGCCCATTTCTTTTTTTTAAAAGCCCAAGTCAACAACCTGTTCCCTGAGTCAAACACAAAGTGTATAACAATAGGGGGCGGGAAAAACAGTTTTCACTGTTCACCGTCTCCCCCAATCAATTAATCATCAAAATTACCTAGTTAAAATCCAATTAACCCACTCGTCCACTTATCCACAAGATGCCTAGTACCAAGTTACACCTCAGCAAAGCAAAACGTCAACAAAGGATTGTGATTAGTCAAGACTCCAACAAGAATGACACGCGGGATTTTGAACAAACACACCTTGATGGGAAATTTTACACTAAAAGCAAGTCAAAAGAAGCACAAGGCTCTGGCACAAGGAATGCCACACTGGCAATCCGTGTGATCACATCTTTGATCCAACGGTGAAGGCAGGGTATCCAATGATTAGCGAGATTTAATGGCAGAGATTAAATCCAAGAGGAGCGTGTGAAGAAGACCTAGAAGCTTCCCTCTCAGCCTATATAAAGATCTCCACGCTCACTCAAGAAAGGGGAAGGAGTTTTTAGTGTAGCTTGTAGTTTATTTTAGCTTAATTTCATGTAATTTCAGCTTATTGCTTTTAGATAAATGTACTTTTCTTTTTATTTAAGCTTGTAAACAGTTTTTTCAATATTAATAAAAGTATGTTTTCTTTTTATTAGGTTTATTATAAGCTGATTATCATCTGGTATCTCTTGTTTGTGCATTAAAACTCATCTTCATAAGCTTAAAATGGATTTTGGACTTTTTA
>BQNB010096876.1:12500-25519 GCA_026074375.1 Tanacetum coccineum | reverse complement strand
TCTGTGTAAAGTTTTAACTGTTAACGGGCAGTGTCTAGTTTCTGCTATTTGTAATGTTTGATGATTTACATCAACAAGGCTTATGGATGTAAGTATTCAACTTAGTTGGTAGTACTAGGATGTATCGCGACCTAAGTCTTCGTACTAGTGGCCTGAAATGAATAGTTCGACTATTGGTTTCGTCGATAGGTGTTTATCTGGTTTAAGGGGGGTTGCATTACCTATTAGATAAGTTGTACAAGCTGGGACCGCTCTAGGACCCAACAACAGCAACCATAACAACAATAACTATAACAATGGTGAAGAGATGCAAAGAGTAAGGACATTTTGAGAAATAATATCCCTAGAATAAAGTTCAACAATAGGAGGAGCTCACGGGAGAGCATATGTGATAGGCGGTGGAATATGGTACTCAGTCGTTAGTTCGAGGATAAAACAACTTCATTAGTTCAAGTGTGCACAAGTTGGTTAGCTCTAAAAACAGTTCATAATTGTAAAGATTTGTAACGGCAAAAGTACTAACTTAAGGATGAGATAAGGTAGTTCTAAGTGAGGCCTTAAGATTCTGCTGAGTGGTAAGACACGATTGTGTCTCTAGACCTTTTTAACGGATTCCGGTGATTATCAGGTTCGAGTTCATACTCGTTTCATATCGGATACCATTAAGCCCACTCATTTATAATTCATTATTTGCATAAAGAAGCGTCCTAATTTATGTAAATAATGACTTGATAAACTTATGGTTCGGTGATTTACAATTTATTTATTTAAATGAAGAGGCGTCCCAATCCTTTCAAATAAAGAGATTATAAATCATCCTACTTAATAATTTTTGATGCAATACGCGTACTCACATAACCTTCAAGGTGGTGAATGACATATCGATGTAAGTGCTCTAATGAGTATGGGACGAGTGTTTAAAACTCGTCTTCGGAGACGGGGAGTAAAACAATCAGGGAAATCACATAGTGTTCAAGATAGTTAATGAGTACTCGGTTAGAGTAAATAAGATGAAGGTCTTTATGAACGAGCCAACATAGCAATTATCATATCAATCCTCCTATTACAAGTCCTGCCCATACAAGACTTGTAATACTTAGATTGATACAAAACTCAATGTAAACAGAACGGTGACAAGTTTTGTTAACATAGCAATTATTATATCAATCCTCCTATTACAAGTCTCGCCCATACAAGACTTGTAATACTTAGATTCATACATAATTCCATGTAAACAAAATTATGACGGCTTTTGTTTAATACGATATACACTATTGTATAAAGTTATGAAGAAATAATATTTCTTAGAGGACCATTTTTAACTACAACGCCTGAGAACGGAAGTGAGATCATTGCACAACTCACAATTTCGGACGATAGAATGAGACCATTTGCAAACCCACAACTCTTAAAAATATTCTGGTAATTTAATATTAATAAAATATTATATAAATAAGCGTTACGATATACGTGAAAAGGAATGCCAAGCAGTATAATATATTATATATAGTAATGACACTGTAAGCACTTAATGCATCACGTAATGTAAGCACATAAGCAAGTAGCGTGTATGCACTTTGAAAATGTTTGATGTGATGCAATGTTTGTGAAAACGGTTATAGTCTAGGGTAAAATATGCAACATAGTTCTCTATAACCAGTGCTCTGATACCAATCTGTAACACCCCCAAAATTCGTGTCGCAGCGGAAGTACGTCCGGGGGCGTTACTTCATAATACACAACGCTAGATACAAGAGAACGACCCCTAAATGTGTCGTTTGAAAAGTAATCTCGTTGATTTCCTTGAAATTGATATAATGTTTGTCCCATAATTGCATCACAATGAAAAGCTTGAAATTAACACAACGAGATTTGATCACTTGTATGTATGTAGAAATCCATGAATGAAATCTTGTCAGTTTATACTCCAATGCACATCAGATAATCCAAGCATCTAATTCACCTAAGAAAAACATGCTTAAACACGTCAACATAAAGTTGGTGAGTTCATAGGTTTTTGTAAATACAAATGTTGAACCAAAGTTCTGTAAAGTGTGTATGACCATTTAAATCCTTAAATGTCCTTCCAAAATGTATGTATGATTTTTAGAAAATCAAATAGTTTTGAAAAAATGCATGTACTATTTAAATTCCCCGAATAGTCACAAAATTGGTATGCGTATGAAAGTTTTGATTGGACCTGCAATTTTTTCCAAAGGAATGCAATGAATAATCAAAACATTAAGAAATGTTTCCAAGTAGTATGTAAATAATGTAAAAGTATAGACCACAAAGATTTCCACCCGAGAATAATACAACAAATGCAAACATCACGAAAATATGATTACGTTTCCCTAAGCTCATGATATTGAAGCTCGACATAAATATATAGCAATATAAAATTGCTCACATTGCCCGTATACAATGTTCTACCCGCAACATCCCTGGTCCGACATGGTATACGTTTGTTTACCTGGTGATAGCTAGTCACCCGAACGGGGATGTCAATCCCAATAGATTTATTCATAACATTCGCGCTCACAATCCAATAATTAATAGTTCATGATAATGGACTCAATTTGGGTTATCGCTACTTAGGCAAACACGTAATCGTAAAGTAAAAATATCCACTTGCGTCCAATTTTAAAAACCCATGCATATGTTTCTCACCCCAAAATGCGTCCACAAGTATAACCAAGTATTGAATCTCACAGCGAGATATATAATGAGTATGCAAATCAATTTGTAATCAACCATGAAAATGCATTTGTAAACAAACATGTTCTCATCCCAAAAATATATGTAAAACCAAGTAAAACATGGGGCTATAAACTCACCATATCCTTTAAAAGCAATCACATTGTTATAAGATAACCGAGCAAGTAAAAGAGTTTATAGACAAACATGTATCCCCCTCGCGGGTTTATAAAACATTCAAAAGATTGAAAAGCGAGGCTATGAAACTCACCTCGATCACGATCACAAACAAAGAGTCTGAATATACTGCAGATGTATCAATGACGATCTCGATCACGACCTATAATTATATCGCTCGATCATAATTCGTATAAGCTACGATCAATAAGGCGTACGTTGTTACGACAAAATTATGTATATGTATATACATACATACATACATACATACATACATACATACATATATGTGGTGAGAAATCTACTTGCGCGTCTAAATCCTTAACACTTGGTATATTTTATATACTATTTTCCATCTCATTATAAGTTAATTCAATTTGTTGAAAACTTTCTATTTTTGGTAAGTTTCTATTCTTTAGAAAACTACTATTTTAGTAAGTCCGACATCTCATAAAATTCATATTATTATGTCTCTACCTCGTTGAACTTTAAACACTTAATTACCTAAATTGTTTCTATTACTGAAATTATACTCCAATTATTACAAAAAGTTACTATATATAGACTTTCCGTTTTTAGAACCGAATAACGACTTCGAAAATAATTTCTTATAATAATATATTAAATTATCTTATTTTATCACTCAAAACCGAGCTCAAAATGTATTAATATTATTTATAATACTTGTTGACTTTTAGGTTAACCTTTAGTTTTGACCCGCTATATCGCGATTTTAAAATTATCAATCCTCGCGGAAAAGTAAAACGTCGATACGAACCACTTTCGTGTTTCGCCGGAAGGCCGAAACGGACTCGAAAGTGCTCAAAACATTAATTTATTAAAGTGTATATTTCGATCTAGCTCCAGTTTCTTCGTTATTGGGAGTTAGAAGTACCATTTTATATCAAAACGTCCGTAAAAATGTAATTTGTAATATTTTATAAACCAAAAACTGATTTTCCAAAATCTCGAACTCCGAATAACTCGTTCTGTTTTCTGGTCTAATTAACCCGATACAAAAGGCGTTAAATCTCGTTTTTGACCCAAAAACTCATCACAAATATATTCAATATGCCTTATAATTTCATATAATTCCCACTTTAACATCAATATCATATTATTTCCTACACCGCAAGTGTCAATCGATTTCACCACATATACATATATTTACTATAATCGGACCAAATAAACAAAACAATCGAAATAAAATAAAAAATATAAATGGGGAGTCACCACTACAAGCCCGACACCATCATGGTGGGCTGTGGTGGTTGTGGTGGCCACAGCCGGCTCGGCCGCCGCCACAGCGGTGGCGTCGAGCGGCTGAGCACAGCGAGCACCCCCTAGGGGTTGCGCAGCCACAACCCGACACCACATGGTGCGGCCGTGGTGGCTGGTCCGCCACCCACAGCCCGCCACGACGACGGCAACGGCTGGAAAAGCCGTCGCTGCTGCGGTGGTGGGTGTGAGGTCGTGAGGCGGCTGCTGTTAACCCCACTCGGGGTAGTGGAGGATGCCAAGTAGGAGGGGGTGGCGCAGCGCGTGAAGGCGCATGACCTTAGGGATCAGATAGATCGGGTTACGAAGAGTATTTTTGGAGTTGGCCGGAAAAGTCCGCCGGAAAAGTTTTCTGGCGGCGGCAGTGTGCCAACGACGTGACGGAATATTGAATGAGGAGAGGAGAGAGTGTTTATTTTGTAGGTGTGTTTATATTTTGTAAAAATGAAAATAATATGTAAAGTTTTTATATTTATATAAAAACTTATAATAAAAATGGCATGTTTAATATAGTTGAGGGTTAAAATTGAAAATATTACCACAGGGACCATATGTGTAATTGTTGAGAAACTTTTATAATATATTGGTTCGGGACTCGTTTGAATGACTTAACGGATGATTCAACACACGAAACTTGCGCCATTGTTTTCCAAATAATTTTTCCAACAAAAACGAGTATTCATTTGATAGTATTTCATAAATATTTTCATAACATTTATAAAAACATTCGTTAGTTATTTAGTGAACCGGTTACGTCTCGTCCGAAATAAAAATAAAAATAAATTTATAACCCATATATTCGCGTTATCAACAAACGTTTTCGAATAAAATGATGACTAATTTATTAAATATTTTTATTTAATAAAAATGTTAATTAAATATAATTTAATTATTTTCCTGTTTCTAAATCTTGCGAGGGTATTTCAGTCACTTTCTGACTGTTTTCTCGGGTCCGGGGGTCAAAACAAAAGTTTGTCAGGATGTCATTTACATTAAATTGTATTTTTAGAGTCCGAGTTGTGAAAACATGATTTAGTGGTTCGTTTTTGATACGTCAACTATTAATTAATATATATCTTTTTCGTTTTCAAGCCAAATAAATTAAAAATAACATCCACTTGGGAAATATAATAATAAAATATGATTATATTATTTGAAATAATGTTCGAAATTTTACCGGTCACGCGTAATTGATTTTACAGACAATAAAAACAAAAATCAAAAAGTCAAGTCAGACCCAAAAAGTTAAAGGGTAAAATCGTCATTCGAAATTTCAAAAATTCTCGAATGTTACACTTGGGTAATAACTAGTCAAGTCAAGTACCCTGTTAACCTTCAATCCCAAATCTCCCAATTCCAATTTCTTGATTTTCATTTCGAGACAGTATTTGTCCGTCCATCATTTCATGAATGTTTTTCAGCATACCGTAAGCGTCATCATGACCAACTGGCTTAACATGTGATTTTACCACCAGTTAAAGCAAATGAATGGAGAGTGCAAATAGCAAACTTGACTTATTCTTCTCCACTGTAAAATTACTGATGTGGAAAACAGACTCCATTCTTTCAAACCATTGAGATAGACCGGCAACTCCTTCCCTGCCTTTGAAGTTTAATGGTTGACATTTGAGAAAGTCAGTGTAAGTACATTCACGGCGTTTCGTTCTGTCCTTCTAACACCCGTTCCCGAATTATGGCTGTCATCGCCATTCGTACTTCTGTTAGCATCACGTGCTGCTAAAGCGGCAGTAACGCCTTGGTCAATCATGCCTGAAGCTGGGCATTATGACAGATTGTTGTTGGGTTGTTTCAGGGTCTTGTGTTTTGACCCTCATGGCTCTTTTTGGTGCCATTTTCTTCAATCACAAGAAAATATAACACCCGTTAGATTTCGTAAAATCATAACTATGACATGACATATACACAATAAGTAAAGAGAGATCACAACACACAGTGAATAACAACTGAATTGAAGTTAACAATGGTTATCAATTCGACATTCATTCATGAATAAATTCGATTAACAGACATGACATAAACCAATCCATATATAATTGGAAAACATACTTATTGGTTCAGATTAAAAAATGATCACAAAAAAAATAACGATTAGGGTTACAAGATAAATATACAACCTAAAGCCAATACTACTAGGAATTACCCGTATAACTTATAGGCTGAACAAAATAACAAGCCATAATGACATGATATATACTCTGGCTAACCAACCTCACTCTTGGCATCAGGCTGTGCCAGGACCTATAGCGTCCTGCTGCTCTCAAACGCTGTCAACTGGGATCTGAAGTCTCTTCAGCAGCTTTAGTGCCTCAATGAACTGTGTCTTGCCCTCCTGCGGTCCGCTAGTAGCAACTCTGTAATCGCCGCCTGTCTCCTACGGTCCGTTGCTTGTAACTCTGTAATCACTGCCTGCTGACCCAATACAGTAGTATGCAGTGACATAACCTCTAAACGTGCAAGATTACTAGCGTCCATGGATCGTCCCCAATCCTCTCGAGACATCCTAGCCTCTCTCTCCATCAGTAGAGTTGTACGAGCATGTGCACGCCTATCCCTATACAGCATGTTGAGCCGACCAGCCATCAGTTGTCGCTCAGTCTGCTCATCATCCAACCTCGTATAAATCTCGTCTGTGTCTTGCCTAACCCTAGTGGTAAACTCTGTCATCCATCGACCCAACTTTTGGTCATCAAGTCGCTGTACCACGGGCATGTCCTCAAGCATAGCCTCATCTCCATCCCAAGTATCCGTAATCCCCAAACCAACAGATCCTCTGACACGCTAATCTCCCCTATCCAGGGTGGGCAACAAAACCAAGTCTACTCTAGAACCTCCAGTCGTTCCTAATGCGGCTATAGCAGAACGAGCTCTCTTCCGACCTCGTTCCTAGACAAAGACAATACCTAACCTCTTCGAGGCTGTAAGGTAACCTCAAGGCCTGTCCTCTCTAAGGTTAGATAGAGGGTATGCAATGTGGTGATGAAGTAGGGCTAGGAAAACGGTAAGAGTAGGTGATATCCCTGATATGGTGCATCTGATCTGGGTGGGAGATATGAAAGGTGTGGTAATGGAGTAGTGAATGGGAAGTAGATGGAGCCCTCAGCTCTGAGCCATATCATCGCAAACTCGATAACCCTACGTACAATATGACTAGCATGTGGTTGGAAGATGATCAGGTAAGGAGTGGGTGCTACTGGTAGTGGTGATAGATCGTTTCGGGGTAGTGGGGGAGAAGAATCTGAGGCAGTGTGATGCCCATGGGGAAAGTAGTGATGTGGTGGAAGTAGGTATAGCAAGGAGTCTGGCAATCTCCGTATCAGACCAAAATGGTTGTAAGGTGGCTCATCTCGATCAAGTATCCGAGCATAACCCGGTATGCAGGATGTGGTGGTGGTGTGGCTACAGACTCGTCGGTCTCAAGCGGCTTTATCTCCTCAACAGATGGGGCATGATCAACAGCTAGTGAAGCAACAACTGTAGAGTCGACAGGAGCTAGGTGCTCCTCCTCCTCCTCAATATCAACATCATCATCCTCGTCATCATCAGATGACTCATCTTCATCATCGCCATCGTCTCCTACGTCGACAGGATAATCAGCAGGATCCTCCTCAGGGTCCTCATCATCCTCCTCCGGATCCTCCTCATGATTTGACTCAGGAACATAGTCTGGCGAATCAGCAGTGGGTGAGAGAGCAGCAGGCAGGGGCTGCTCCTCAGCTGGGAGTACCTCATCCTCTGGTGGCATGAACTCTGGATAAACCGGTTCTGGAACAAAGTCCGGTGAAGGTGGGTACTCAGGACCCGGCACATAATCAGGAGATGGCGGGGCCTGAAAAGCAACTACTACATATGCATATGGATCCTCTGGCATCACGGGTGGTCCATCGACCCTCGGAGATCCGATGTCTGACAACCCTCTAAATGGACTGGATACAGCAACGTATGTGACCGTGGAATCCTCAGAATCTGACATGACTGTATCTGAAAATCCAAAATAGCTTCTATTAATATTTAATATAAGACTCTTATAGTAATATACATTTATATCAAATAACCATATAATCAATCATGAATGCATCTAGTTCCATAATCAACTAATGCAACAACTAGTGTATGTATGTATGTCCCGTGAAAACCCCTTTTGTATGAATGCAATGTTTGAAAACGGTTATAGTCCACAAAATATTTTGACTTAGGGGGGGGGGGGGGGGGGGGGGGGGTTCTCTATAACCTTAGCTCTTGATACCAATCTGTAACACCTCCAAATTGGGTCGCAGCAGAATATGGGTTTGGGGTGGTACTTTATAGATCAATAACGCAAGATATATATAAGAACGACCATTAAAAGCCGTTTAAAACTGATACATTGGATTTAACATATTGTTTGTTCCAAAATCCTGAAGCTTCACTTGTTCACTTATTCAAAATATAAAGATTTCTAGCTCATAACAGATATACAAAATGTAATGCGACAAAATCTTTAATGCATGACATCCAAATCAAAACCACCAATGTATCCCTTGCCCTCGGCCTTATTGTACCCCTGAAAAACAGTTGCTTAAACGTCAAACATATTGTTGAGTGAATATATAGTTTATAAAATGTAAAATGTAGACCTAAAGATTTCCCATGATAATGCCAACAATGCAAACATCATAAAAAATTAATTAACGTTTTCCTAAGCTCATGACACTAAAGGCCCCTCGACATGTATGAATTGCCATATAAGTTGCCAACAGTGCCCATTAGAAGTTGTTTTAACCCGCGCATCATATGTCCGACATGGTATACGGTCATTGTCAGCAAAACTGACACCGAAATCAATAAGTGACCATAGACTCACCCGAACAGGGATGTTCAACCTAAATAGATCAATTTATAAAACCTTCGCCGCTCAACAATATAATTGAGAAATTCATGATAATCGGGCTCAGAAGGGTTATCGCTATTAGCCAAACACTATTCTTAAAGGTGAAATGTCTACTTTGCGTCTACTTAAAACATGCAATGTTTCTCCCCAAAAACTGTAAATCATTTAAAATAAAACGTGGGGCATGAACTCACCATGAGTAATGAACCTATCAGATTATTAATCACAGAAAATGCGTTAGATAAACGCCGAATGCAACCTAATTGAATAAATAAGGCCGTAATAATACTAAGAATTTTGAATAACACTACCTATAATAATTATAATATAGATACATCACCATCCAATCGTGTTTTGTGAAATCATATTTATAAGTTAAAACGTTTCTAAATATACTCAAAAGTAAAAATGACAATATAGACGAGGACAATTTCTTCGTTTTAAGAACCCTTTATTACGTTCTTATGTCCACCCGCTTTTGTATATAGACAAGTTAACAAAATATTACATTTTCATATTTTTAGTCCCCTGATGAATAGTGGTTTTTACTGTTCATGACAGTTTATAAATTTAGTTATCGTAAAACCCGTAAATGTCGTATTTTATCCGTTTTAGCCCCGATTTTAGTTATTCTTTCGAGCACATCTTTGTTATTAAAATTTCTATCATATTAATGATGTTTTAAAAATGTTCATGTCTGATATGAACAGTAAATTTTATAAAAATAGTTTTATAAATGTATTTTTATACATTTAAGTATATAAACTCGTGTAATTCATAACTCCTTCGTTATTGATCCAAAAATTATGATTCAAAATGTTTTGGAATACTAAAAATAAGTGATATCTGTTAAAAATAACCCATCTTATATATCAGAAGTATTTTGTAAAGAGTTTTTATAAAAGTTCATTTTATAAACCCGTTTATTAACGTATAACATCGTAAACTACGAATTTCTTCGTTATTAATTCGTTTATTCGAGTTTCTTATATGCTATGGTAAATCGTCATTATGACGTAATCTCTTTTATAAACTATAAAGTCCATTGCTTGGAATTTGAACCAAAACAGTCCTCTATTAAAATTAAGTATTATATATATAAACTTGTTGTTATTTAGATTCACTAGTAATTACCACAAGTCTTCAAACCCATTATATCTAAAATGTCTTACATATTTATAGAGTGCATTAGTCCATATTTTGTCCAAGTGTCCAAGATAACAAGTCCTTAACAACACTTATAAATTATAAACTCATTAAATAGACTTTTAGTTAACTAGTTTATACATAAAAAATTTATACATATCCAACAAGTGTACAATACTTATACTCCCTTTATAACATGACATTAGCAACCATATAACATGTGTAAAAGTACACAAAACCATATCCAAGTGAAAAATCCATTTTACAAGTTTAAAAGTATCCTAAATGGTGATTTGCTACATAGAACTTATATATACATAAAATCATAAATGTAAAGAAATAAAGAGTTTTAGATACCTTATCATAAATGTGTGGTGATGAACAACAAGAATCTTAACCCTTGTTTAGCAACCAAACCCTAACTTGCAAGTCTTGAAAACCCTAATCTCAACCAAAACCCTAATCTTGCTTTATTCTTGCTTAACCTTTATAAAGCCTTAACCAATCCTTCAATCCTTCTTGGTAGGTCTTAGATATGATATAGGAATGCTTGTAAATGAGGTAGAAAATTTTGTATGAATTGTTTGTGTTGTTTTGTGTTGAGCCGTGGGTGAGTAAGAGAAAAAGGGAAAGATAAGTTTGATTTTGTTAAGTGTTATGAAGAGTGAGAGTGTATACTAGTAATATATATCCTTGGATTAGTCAATGGTGCTTAAAAAAGGGCCAAAATACCATAGATGAGGGGGGTTGGGGTGTTGGAACATGATGAGAGACTTAGGGATGACTAGTGGTCAAAACTACTAGTCATGAGTTAGTCTTACTAACTCTAGAGATGTATATGTTCCATAGTTAATACTTGTGTTCTTTTGTTCCCTTAGATGTAGGTTATCCCATGAATTGGTGGAAGGAAATGACTAGCTATCATCTTACATGGAAAATGCAAGTATTACTTGCATTTTATAAGTTGTAGTTATTATTTATGAAGTGTATACTTGAAAATTGTATGAATCTAGCTCATTTCCTTCATGAAGACTTCGGGCCCAGTGATAAAAGTGGGTAAATTTTAAAGCTTTGAGCATTGGGAATAATCAGGGTGCCTTTTCCCGAAGGTAGATTAATTTTGATAGTTTCGGGTATGCCTAAATCCAATTTATCGTAGAAACGTAAACACTTTACAAACTGATAAAAATAAATGAACATAGTAAATAAATTATCATCAAAATAATTACTTAACACTTGCTGATGTAAAAATTTAATTGTAAGATGCCCGTTTACTTTGAACGATATATTTTAGCTTACTGATTTACCTTAACGATTACGATTTAAAAACAAACGCGTACAATACTAAAAATAAGTAGTGAATATATTGACGTCATAAATGACCCTAAAACACGGGGTGTTATAGCATGACTCGTACGGATTTATGGTTAAGTTTTTACGACCTTTTGAAGTTGATCAAATTTTTGCAAAACCTACTGTAGAACATGGTTTCGCACGGTTCCTTATCCAACTGGAACCGCGTGTTTGTTAGCGAACATAATCGCAGGTCTGATCGATTTTTCCAAAAACTCATATTTTGACCCAACAAAAAAGGTTTAACACTTGGTAGGCTTTAAGGCAAGCTTACATAACAAATTTTGAACATTATACAAGCTTGTATAACAAAGATATTTAAGAAACAAGACTTCTAAGAATAAAACAACAACATACTTTTCATATTAAGTCTTGCTTTTCAGATAAAATGATACATGATCTACTCACTCGGTTTTTGAAAACCATTTGGGATTGGAAGAGAGGAAAACACCGCGCGTCCCCCGGCAGGGGCCCCGCCCCCTTTCTGATAACAATTAATTAAAATGTAGAGGGGGGGGGTGTGAATATGTTTTCAATAAAATTAAAAATTGTTTGCATCAAATACCCCAACAAAAACCGTGACTTAATATGAAACGTACCAAATATACTCTATGACTATATGAACAATGGAAAACATAGAATAATCACGTAGTCCAAACACAATTATAAATAACAAGTCATAACACAATCATAAGCATAAGATAAATAGAGAGAGCGATAAATAAAATAGAGAGCAAACCTAAACACATGAAATATAGTGGTTCGATCACGGAGCTCCTCTTCGCCCTACTCCACTCCTTGAGTACCCAACTCGAGAGTTACTTCACTAGATCAACAAGCTCCCTTCTCGGCGGAGAAAACCTTACACAACATCGCTTACAATTTATCCGGTACAAAGCTAAATACCGAGTCCTAACAAACACCGATAGAACCAACCCCATGTTCGCTACACTTTATCCGGTACAAAGCTAAATACCGAGTTCTTACAACATTGGAGTAGAACCAACCCAAAACCAACAAAATAAATCTTGTGTTTTTGGCATAAACACTAACCATTGGGGTTACTAACCTATATGGGATACAAAATATGATACAATGAAGAACCAAGACAATGTGTCCTAAAGATATGAATGGCCTAAATCTAAAATAACTTCCATTTATGAAAGCCTTCAAATGATATAATGATGATAACTCCAATCTTGTAGACTAGCCTTATGCTATGGTGATATGAAGTAACTGGCAAGATCTTCAAAGCTTGCTTTGGTTGGATCATCATAAGAGTATGCTTACAACAAGATGAATTGTTAAAAGCAATATGATCATATGAAAATAGGGATTTTATGGATGCATGGCTGATCTAATGTGTTTAAAATGCAGAGAAAATATGTGTAAAAAGGTGAGCGAAATGAGTAAAATGGCTTGGTAGTTTATAGGCAGAAAACACAGTTCTACTGTAGCCCTGGTTTCCGCGTTTTCCATT
>BQNB010096876.1:0-7500 GCA_026074375.1 Tanacetum coccineum | reverse complement strand
AAGCAACTACCACATAGGCATATGGGTCCTCTGGCATCACGGGTGGTCCATCGACTCCCGGTGATCCGATATCTGGCAAATTCGCAAATGGGCTGGACACAACAGTGTATGTAACCGTGGAATCCTCAGAATCCGACATGACTGTATCTGAAAATCCAAAATAGCTTATATTAGTATTTAATATAAGACTCTTATAGTAATATACATTTATATCATAACATGTATATCAATCCTAAATGCATCTAGTCTTAACCAACTAATGCAACAAGTAGTGTATGTATATATGTCCTGTGAAAATCCCTTTGTATGAATGCAATGTTTGAAAAACGTAATAGTCACAAAAACATTTGACCAGGTTTCTCTAAACCTTTCTCTTGATACCAATCTGTAACACACTAATTAGGTCGCAGCAGAATATGGGTTGGGGGTGGTACTTCATAGATCAATAACACAAGATATATATAAGAACGACCATTAAAAGCCGTTTAAAACTGATACATTGGATTTAACAAATTGTTTGTTACAAAAGCCCGAAGCTTCACTTGTTCAAAATACAAAGATTTCTAGCCCATAACAGATATACAAAATGTAATGCGACAAAATCTTTAATGCATGACATCCAAATCAAAACCACCAATGTATCCCTTGCACCTCGTGCCTTATTGATCCTCTAAAAAACATTTGCTTAAAAATGTCAACATATTGTTGAGTGAATTCATAGGTTTAACAAAATGTATAATGAGGACCGCAAGATTACCCCCATGAACAAGCAACAGATGCACATCATAAAATATAATTACGCTTTCCAAGCATCATGACACTGAAGCTCGACATGTATGAAATGCAATATAAATTGCCAACATTGCCCGTGATGATGTTCTAACCCGCAACATCCTATGTCCGACATGGTATACGTTCGTTGTCCGGCAAACCGACACAGTCATCATGACTCACCCGAACGGGGATGTCAATCCTAAATAGATCTATTTATAATATTCGCGCTCACAACAGTAATTAACAGTTCATGATAATGGGCTCAGATGGGTTATCGCTACTTAGGCAAACACGTAATCGTAAATGTGAAATGTCCACTTGCGTCCAATTGTAAAACATGCATATTTTTCTCACCCTAAAACTTGTAAATCATTAAAATGTAAAATGTGGGGCTATGAACTCACCTTGAGTTTATGATAATCCAAATACAACAGAAAATGCGTCACGGAAATGACGGAATGCAACCTAATTATACGTAAGTCGTATAAGTACTAAGAACATTGATTAACTAATTCCATATACAATTCTATATAGCTACATCACCATCTAATCGTGTTTGTGAAATTATATTTATAAATTTAAAACGTTTATAAATATCTCAATAGCAAAAACGACGCGATTTTTCTTCCATTTAAGCACGTTTACTTACGTATTTCTTAAGTTTCACGGCTTTCGTATAAGACGTGTTCATCAAAATATTACATTTTCATATTTTTGACCTACTGGTGAACAGTACTTTTACTGTTCATAACAGTTTATAAAATTATTTTTATAGATTTAGTTATCGTAAAACCCGTAAATGTCGTATTTTATTCGTTATAGCTTCGTTTTTAGCGATTCTTCCGAGCACGACTTTGTTATTAAAAGTTCTATCATATTAATGGTGTTTTCAAAATGTTCATGTCTAAGACAAACAGTAACTTTTATAAAAATAGTTTTATAAAAGTATTTTTATACATTTAAGTATATAAACTCGCGTAATTCATAACTCCTTCATTATTGATCAAAAAATTACGATTCTTTTTGTTTTAGAATCCTAAAAATATGTGTGATCTGAATACAATAATAAAATTTATATATCAGAAGTATTTTATAACTTGTTTTTATAAAATTTCTTTTATAACGCGTTTAATTAACGTATAACTTGTAAACTACGTATCTTCTTCGTTATTAATCCGTTTTTCGAGTTTCTTACCTTTTTGGAATCGTCATGAGACGTAGTATTTTATAAAATTATAAAATAAATACTTTTATTTTCGAATTCAAACATAATGTTTTGACATTTTTCATAAAAACATGTTTAGGCTTGATTTTATAACTTTCTTGTTTAGCCACTTTGTTACATGTGACAACCGTGATTTGAGCAGGTTAGTTTAAACCTTTAAAAATGGCTAAGAGTTCATTTTTATGTGTGTAAGTGTTGTGCTATGTGAATTTATGTGGGCTAAGTGAGTTAATTATGTGCTTGATATCATTTTGAGGTGTATGGGCATCTCATTTTGAGTGTGTTTGAGTTTGGTGTTAAGTATTCCATTCGTTCACGTTTGGTGATAATGGATTTGAAAGACGTGTGCATGCATTGCTACGTCAATACTTGGTTTTAAGGATTAAGCGTTTATAGGAAGTGTGTGATATGGGAAATGAATAATGTGGTTGAAATATAGAAGTTGGTAGTAAACTTTCCATATATAGAAAGTGAATTTGGAAATGAAAAGTTATTTTTAGAAAGTAGTTTATAAGCAAAATGGTTTACCAAATTAGCTTAGATTTTTATAAAAACTTAAGGTATTGAAGATAATTAATTAACTAATAAAAGATAAAAAAAATATTTTTTATAAATGAATAGTAAATACGAATTTATATAGGAAAAAATATAAAAAATTAATTAATTAAAAAGGGAGGTGATTGGATCGGTTTAAAGAAAGAAAAAGAAAAAAAGGAAATAAATCCTGATACAATAGCATTCTATGTAGTATAAATTATAAATAAATAATCCCTAAATCATTTTTTTATACTCATCTATTTTCCTATGATCGACCGAACCTCCAAGAGAAGAAAAAAAAGAATTTTTTTTAATCAAGAACGAGTTGGTGATTAAGTGATTCAAGAATCAAGGTTTAGGTATGTTTCAATTAAGTTTTTGTTTTGTTTCTTTATCATTTAAACAATTATTAGATGGATTAATTAGGTTTTATAAAAATCTACAAATTAATATAATTAAACTAGTTAATAATGATTAGGGATGAATTATAAGCATGATGATGTATTCGGTTAGGTTTAGAATCACAAGAAAACAATCAAAAGCGAGCAAACACAGACACGAGAATCAGAAGAGTACAAAGCCGAAGCCCCAATAGCCCAAAACCTTAGCCAATTTCCTTTTGTAATATCCACAAGGACCAATCTTGCAATTTTCGGAAGTTATTTATAACTAGAAAAGGAGAAAAGGAAGACAAGGGCCAAATGTGTAAACCTCCCAAACTCCAACAGTTTTAACTGTCCAAAAATAGGCGGGAACCCTTTTACTATTCATCGTCTCCCCCGTTTTCACCCCCATGGTAAAACAAAGGGCTTTTGTTAATTAAAGGGTGCGTTGGTCAATTCAAGGAAGCTCAAGCACAAATGCAAGGACAAATTAGTCTAATCAAGGGGATACTTATCCTAGCTCAAGCTCAAAGGCCACGTAATCAATGGAGAAGCACAAATTGTGATGGGTTTTTGTGCTAACTCACTCACAAAACTAACACAAACGTCACATCAAAGAATGCCAGCCTGGCAATCCTCAGGTGTCCACAAATCAATCCAACGGCTACAATTGATGATCAAATGATTGAAGAAATGAATGGCAGAGATTAAAAGTTTGGAGAGCAAGGCAAGAGGGCCTAGAAGCTTCAGCTTAGCACTATAAATAGGCCTCATTCTCACACACACAAGGGATCCGATTTTTAGTCTTCTTTTTAATCAAGTTTTTATGTAATTTTTAGTAATTCGTATTTTATTTCTTAAATGTAATTTTTCCTCTTTCAAGTAATGTAATCAGCTTTTTCAGTTAATGAAATTCAGTTTTTAATGTTTTAAATCCCGTTTTCTAAACTCTCATTTTAAGTCATAAGCTCTCTTAATAAGCTAAGTTGTCTCATAAGCTAATAAGCTCATTTTAAGCTCTTTCAGTCTATAAGCTGAAATAGAGCTGTTTGAATTCAGAATTAATCTTACTTAAACCTTAAATCAGTTAAATCTATTATGGATCTAATTGGATTAGAGCTTTTGGAAGGGGATCTTAAATTGGAAGAGATCCCAAGGACTTATACCTTAGCTTATTAATAAGCTAAGGAGCTTGTAGCTGCCTTTATTGGTTCCTTTTGTTTAGCTAAAGGATCAAGTAAGTTTCTCTTTTCACTCTTCTCTAATTTCAGTTTTAATTTGCTTAGTTATAGCTTATATGCTTAATATTGCTTATTTGCTTATTCTCTTTGCTTATTAGTGTTTAAATATCTCTTCTAGTGCTTATTAGTTATATGTCTTCATCTGTTTTTGCTTAAATAGTTATAGATCATTAGTTACTAATTTCTGTCATAAAAACTCATAAAATCCAAAAATATTAGCTTAATTAGTTAAGATCTTAGAATTTTGCCTATTCAGTTGTTTAATCATGATTGTTAAGTTTGTTTTAAGCTAGTTTTTATCTGGTATTTAGCACTTGTTCATTAAATTTCCCTTAAAAAGCTTTTCTCAAATCTGTCATAATGACAAAGGGGTGTTTGGTTTAGTGCATTCTCAAAATTGCACTAGCAGTACTAACCTACTTTATATTGCTGACACTTTAACACTGACCAGTACTAACAAGTAAAGTAGTACTTGTTAGTATAAATTTTAGCTTTTCAAATTTAGTAGGATTAAGTTTAGTTCTAGTTATAGCTTATTAAGAATTTAGTTGTCATTTTCTAGCTTATTTCATTGCTTAATTTGTTTTTAAGAGTCAAATTACATTAGCAGTACTTTCACTTGAAAGTACTGCTGAAATTTTACACTAGCAGTACTAACCTCAGTTAGTACTGCTGTGTTCTTAGCTTAATTTAGATAGGTAATTTTGGGATTTAGTTTATTAAATTCAGTAGGATTTAAGTTTTAATATAGTTTAATACATTTTAAGTCTTGATTTGCAATTTCTAGCTTATTTCCCTAGTTAAATTTAGCTGTCAAAAGTCATAAAAACCTGAAAACTCCAAAAACAGTACTTAGAGTCCTTAAGGATTTAAATTTGTTAATTTAGCTTATGGGTCTAGATTTTCTAGCTTAATTAGATAGTTTATAAGTAGTTTTATAAAGCCTTAAAGTTTTAGAGTCTAGTTTAGCTTATTAAAGTTTTTAGCTTATTTGAAGTTTGTGTAACTTCGCTTATTTCCTGAGTTTGCTTAGTTCATGATCAATTTCAATAGTATAAAAGTAGTTTAAGCTTTAATTTCTTTTCATTTTTAGAATAAGCACATCATAAGCTTTCTAGATCACTTTTCCTTTTTAGATTTAAGCTTAAATTGAGTGTTTTATGGCTGTTTAAGTGAAAATAAGCTCAAAACCTCACTTTCTGTAATCAGTTTAGAAATAAGCTCTTATTGAGCTTATTTGAGATTTTCAGTCCTAGTAGCTTTTATTAATTTTGTTTCCACTAGATTCCTTTACAACTTTGCTTCTTTAAGTTTTTCATAATAAGCACTTTTCAAATTTCACCTTAATTCGGGCCTTAGCTTGTTATCGGGGTAGATTCTCAGGGTAGAAAGTGTAACTTTTAAATTTAGTAGTTTACTAAGTTGGTCCCTCCGTTAGCTTGTCAGTTCACCCATTAGTTTCCTAGGTCTTTTCGACATTAGTCCTTAGTTAAGTAGTTAATTAAAGTTTAATAGTTTTAATTAGTAATTAGGTTTAAGTTTTAATTAGTTTAATTAAACTTTTATAAAAAGATTAAAAATTAGGGCTTTTATTTTTAATAATTTTCTTCACTTTTTCTTAATTTAGTAAAATTTTAGTTTACATTTTTAGGGTAAAATCTTAATCAATTTGCTTTATAATTGCATTTCCGTATTTGTTTAATTGTTCAATTTAATTTTATTTTCATATCTTTCCAAACCAAATTTCTTTGCTTCATTCAAATCAGGATCCGAACTTAAAACGTGGTTTCAATTTCACTAGTCGTTGGGGAAACGACCCGGGTGATCATATTTGCCCGGTTTAATATACGTATTATATATTATATTATATATATTTTTGAGAGAGAATTTTATCAAGGGTAACTTGGTAATCTTCTTAATTACTCTTTTAAAAGTATTATATTTTTATGATATATTATATAGTATAATAAACTGCGAATCAGTTTTTGGCGCCGCTGCCGGGGATCAGTGTTTACGATTCCTACGTTTTGTGTTTGTTGATTTGGTTTGAAGATCCTTTCGATTTAGAAAGTTTCAATTTTGTTTTATAAATCAAAAATTAAAAAAAAATCATAAAATATAAAAAGTAAAAAATATTTTCCTTTTCTTTTTAGTATAAGTAAAAGATATAAAAAAAATAGAAAAATCAAAAATATAAAAAAATCTTCCTTTTAATTAAAGAAATAAAAATCACCAATTGGTAAAAATACCAAAATATAACATTCTCAACGGAGGTGTTATCATTTCAATTTCCGGTGAACTTGTTGGTTCCCAATTCGTAATCAAAGATTTAACACTTGCCTTTTGTG
This sequence comes from Tanacetum coccineum, assembly GCA_026074375.1. Taxonomy (NCBI): domain Eukaryota; kingdom Viridiplantae; phylum Streptophyta; class Magnoliopsida; order Asterales; family Asteraceae; genus Tanacetum; species Tanacetum coccineum. The sequence goes on along the minus strand of BQNB010096876.1, from coordinate 992 downwards.
TCTCTACCAAGTACGGCTCACCTTGAAAAGCAATTTTCAAGAGCTACCGTGAAGTAGTTGATTATTTGGTTTAAGTCTCTTTCGTGTAACCGTTAAAATTCATTGAAAAAAAAATTAGTGTAAAGTTTTGCTTTTTAATTTTTAGTTTTTCTTTTTATGCGCACTCGTTCGCAATCTCGAAGACGTCGACAACAACAAACTCTTCCGGTTGTTGTTGAAAATTTTGATTTAGAAGAACCAATTGTTGAACAAAACGTTGTTCCAATGGCCGACAATCGTACGATGGCCCAAATGTTACAAGCACCCATCGAAGGGTATGAAGATGCTATAGTTGTTCCACCGATCAATGCTAACAATTTCGAGCTTAAACAACCTTTAATCAATCTTGTGCAAAGTAATAAGTTTACGGGTAGACAAGACCCTCACAATCACCTTCGATTTTTTAACAAGGTCACTTCAACGTTTAGACATCCAGAAGTTCCGAACACTTCGGTAAAGCTTTTGCTTTTCCCTTTTTCTCTAGACGGTGAAGCCCGAGATTGGTTAGACAAGGAACCTCCTAGATCAATTCTCACATGGGACGACCTTGTTTCAAAATTCATAAACCAATTCTTCCCACCATCGAAAACAACTTACCTCCGAAACAAAATCACCAATTTTTTCCAAGAACCCAACGAAGCATGGGAACGTTTTAAAGGACTCCTTCGTCAATATCCTCACCATTACGTACCCGGCCGATTTCGTAGTTGTTGATTACGCTCCCGACGAACAAATTCCTTTAATTCTAGGAAGACCATTTTTATGAACCGCATGAGCTTTAATTGATGTTTACGACGAAAAGTTGATCCTTCGTGATGGAAATGAAAGTTTAACGTTGAACATGCAAAGTGAGAAATCGAAACTTAATGGTATTTGTTGGGAAATACAAGTCAAAAGGTCAAAGTACTGCTATATGAAAGATCAAAGTACTGCTAAATAAAAAGTCAAAGTAC
>BQNB010096875.1:0-25520 GCA_026074375.1 Tanacetum coccineum | reverse complement strand
TTTAGCTAAGCGTCTTAAAATAAGAGTAAGCACGTAAAGATGCTATAAATAGCAAGAAAATAGAACTATTGAAATTGTAACATGACCTAAAAATACGGGGTGTTATAGTCTTCGCCCGTTGAATGAGCCTTGTTCTCAAGGCTTAAGACGCGGCACTTGACGACGGTGTTGTCTTGGTGAAGAGATGTGGGTACTTCTGCTTGAATTGATCCTCACGTTCCCAGGTAAACTCAGGACCTCATTTAGAGTTCCATCTAACCTTAATGATGGGAATGCGACTCCTCTTCAATTGTTTGATTTCACGATCCATAACTTCTACTGGTTCTTCCACAAAGCGGAGCTTGTCATCAACACGTAGTTCTTCCAACGAAATCACGAGTGATTCATCGGATAGACACTTCTTCAGATTTGACACGTAAAACGTGTTATGAACTAGGCTTAATTGTTGTGGTAGCTCAAGTTTATAGGCAACAGTCCCGACTCTCTCGATCACCTTGAAAAGACCTACATACCTAGGGTTTAACTTCCCCCATTTTCCAAAACGCACAACCCCTTTCCAAGGTGAAAGTTTTAACATGACTCTGTTACCAACTTGGAACACCATTGGTTTACGTCAAATGTTTCCGTAGCTCTTCTGTCGGTCACGAGCAGCTTAGATTCTGCTTTTGATTTGGACGATCTTCTTAGTGGTTTCATGAATTATTGCAGGACCTGTAAGTTGAGCATCTCCAACTACTGTCCAACACACGGGTGATCGACACTTTCGTCCATACAGTGCCTCGAATGGTGCAGCCTTTATGCTAGTATGGTAACTGTTGTTATACGAGAATTCTACTAACGGTAAATGTTTATCCCAATTCTTTCCAAAGTCTAACACGCAAGCGCGTAATATGTCTTCTAAAGTTTGGATAGTTCTTTCACTTTGACTGTTAGTTTTGGGATGATGGGTCGTACTCATGTCTAATCGAGTCCCCAATGCCTTATTAAGTGCTTTCTAGAATAGTGATGTAAATTTACCATCACGATCGGAGATAATAGAAACAGGCACACCATGTCGGGTGACTACTTCCTTCATGGAAAGCTTCATTAACTTCCCCATGGGATCCGTTTCCCTCATTGGTAGGAAGTGAGCAGATTTTGAAAGACGATCAACGATCACCCAAATGGTATCATAACCGTTTGTCGTCTTAGGGAGTTTAGTGACGAAATCCATAGTGATTTTCTCCCACTTCCATTATGGAATCTCCAGTTGGACTAGTAAGCCGGAAGGTTTTTGATGCTTTGCTTTGACTTTGGAACAAGTCAGACATTTGCTAACATAAGTGGCAATATTCGCCTTCATGTTAGGCCACCAATACAACTACTTCAAGTCTTGGTACATCTTGTCTGAACCCAGATGAATAGAATATTTTGACTTATGAGACTCGTGCATGACTAGAGTCCTTAAGTCGCCATAACACGGTAACCAACTTTTGTTGTTTAAACATAAGGTTATGTCCGCATGGGGTTTCAATCTTTCCTTTGTAAGGTCTTGTCGAAGCATACCTCTAACATCTTCAGCAGTGAGGTTTTCAGGTTTTAATGCTTCGGTTTGAGCTTCTAGGATTTGTTTAGGAAGATTCAAGCCAATAGTCATGACTAAGGCTCAGACCCTTAGAGGTTTAACCCTTTCCTTTCAGCTTAATTCGTCAGCAACTACGTTCGCCTTCCCCGGGTGGTAGCGGATTTCACAATCGTAGTCACTAAGGAGCTCCAACCATCGTCGTTGTCTCATGTTCAACTCCTTTTGGTCAAGGATATGTTGTAAGCTCTTATGGTCGGTGAATACGGTACACTTTGTCCCGTATAAGTAATGTCTCCACATCTTAAGAGCGAACACCACCGCTCCAAGTTCTAGATCATGAGTTGTGTAGTTTTTCTCATGGATCTTCAGTTGCCGAGAAGCATAGGCTATAACTTTCTCGTTTTGCATAAGCACGGCACCCAAACCCTTATGCGACGCATCGCAATAAACAATGAAGTTTTCTGATCCTTTAGGCAAGGCCAAAATGGGTGCGCTACATAGCTTCTGCTTGATTAACTGAAATGCAGCTTCCTCCTTTTCTCCCCAGTCAAACTTCACATTCTTTTGTGTCAGCTTAGTCATTGACTTTGCGATCTTGGAAAAGCCTTCAATGAATCTTCTGTAATAACCGGCAAGTCCTAAAAATTGGCGAATCTCTGTTGGACTCTTAGAAGACGCCCAATCTTTAATTGACTCGATCTTTGCTGGGTCCACGTGGATGCATTTGCTATCAATCACGTGTCTGAGAAACTGTACTTTTGGAATCCAAAATTCACACTTGGAAAATTTTGCGTACAACTCCTCTTTCTTAAGCAACTCCAAAATTAATTTGAGATGCTCTTCATGCTCTTCCTTGTTCTTTGAATAAATTAGTATATCGTCGATAAAGAAAATCACAAACTTATCTAAATAAGGTTTGCACACCCGATTCATGAGGTCCATAAATACCGCCGGTGCGTTTGTCAAACCAAAAGTCATTACTTGAAATTCATAATGCCCATAACTCGTCCTAAACGCGGCCTTAGGAATGTCTTCTTCGCGAACTCTCAACTGATGGTAACCTGATCGTAAGTCGATTTTCTAGTAGACATTCGACCCTTAAAGTTGATCGAATAGGTCATCAATTTTAGGAAATGGATAACGGTTCTTCACCGTTAACTTGTTTAGTTCACGATAATCAATGCACATGCGAAAAGATCCGTCTTTCTTCTTGACGAACAAGACCGGGGCTCCCTAGGGTGAAGAGCTGGGTCTTATAAATCCCTTGTCGGATAGTTCTTGAAGTTGTTCTGCCAATTCTTTCATTTCTGATGGTGCCAACCGATAAGGCGCTCGTGCTACAGGTCCAGCACCAGGTATCAAATCAATTTGGAACTCTACTTGTCGAGTTGGTGGAATACCTGGCAAGTCTTCAGGAAAAACTTCAGGAAAGTCTCTGACAATCGGCACGTCCTCAAGTCACTTCCCCTTCGACTTGTCTTTGTCTTTCTTCTTGGTAATGTGTACCAAAAAGACATCACATCCCTTTGACAAATACTCTTGTACTTTAGTGCATGAAATGATATTTAGTCGGGATTATTCCCTTTGTTTATTTCCATTGCCTTGAAAAATTAACATCTCTCTTCCGAACGGAACACATACAATCTTCTCGTCATAGATGATCACTCCATGATACTTTGTTAACCAGCCCATCCCAATAATGATGTCAAAACTACCAAGTGGGACCGGTATCAAGTTGATGTTGAAAGGGTAGTTCATGAAGTTTAGAGTGCAACTACGAATTATGGTGTTAACTCCTATGATTTTCCCATCGGCTAATTCTACATCATAATAACTTTCTAACATAGTGGGGTAATGTTAATCAAGGCACTAAAGGTATTAGATATAAAGCTCCTATCCGCACCAGTATCAAACAAAATTGTAGCATAACGGTTGTTGAGGAGAAACGTACCCGTGATGACGTTAAAGTCTAGGCTAGCATCTCTTCCTCCCAAAGCATAAGCTCTTCCTTGAGTTGTGCCATTCGTTGCTCTTCCCATGGTTCTTTAGTTTTAGGCAATTCTTCTTGATGTGACCAGTGTTACCACATTCATAGCATGCTCCTGCCTTTTGATTCTTGTTGTTGTTGTTATTGTTGTTGTTGTTGGTATTGACCCGACAATCATTGGTGGCATGACCATACCTCTTGTAGTTTCCACATTTGGGTGCACATTGCCCGGTGTGGTGGTAATTGCACTTGGTGCACAGAGGTAGAGTTTCATTATAAGCCTTCTTTTCACCAGGGCCAGCAGTGTATGCCCTAGCTACATTTTGCTTCTTGTGGGGTTGTTGATTGTTTCTTGATGAATCATCAGCCTTCCTTTTGTTGTCATTCTGTCTTTCCGCATAAGTGCGCAGTTTCTGATCCATCCAGTCGTTGGCCAACTCGATAGCATCATCAAGAGTTTTGTATAACATTTCTCAATTTCAGGTCATTTCACGACTCCTATTATTCGTCACTATTTATTTTAGTCTGATACGCGTTTACTTTTAATCTAACTTTTAAGCTAAATCGCGTAGACTAGAAATAATCCTTTAACGTAAACGGGCACCAGATAAATTAAGGTTTATGTCAAACAAGTGTTATATAATTATTAAGAAGATAATTATTAACTTTACGTATTTTATTTTTATTGGTCACGTAAAAGGCTTACGTTTCGCAATAAATTACATTTAGACACACCTCAGAAATACCTAGACTTACCTAGACTCAACCAAATACCCACTTTTAAACCTTAAACACAAAATTTATTCAAATCTTGTGTTATTGAGCCATTATGGCCGAATATAAGTAAACAAAAACCATAAAACATTTAGATACTTACACATTTGTACCATTATATCTTAATTAAACCTTGTACTTGTATAATCCTAGTAAGGTTTCAAAAACCTCCCTTTCCTCTTGATCCTACTCGCCACCCATACAAAATCAACTAGGAAAATCTCCCTAATATCCCCTAAGTACATGTACAGCCTATGTTTAATTAAAACATGTACAACTTGTCTCTAACTAGTCTATTACCCAATGGTTAATAACCATTTTTGTTCTCTTTGTGCCTTTTGATACTCGCGGTCACCAACAACATATATATAATCAAAGATCTTCAAATCTCATGTAAATCTTGTACATATATCATGTAATTAAGGAATGTACTAGGTGGTTTAAGACAAAACCACTAACTTAGGGCACAGTTTGGTTTGATTAGGGACAAGGAAACCTAACTAGCTCATAAGCCTATATATACCCACTCACATTTACCTTAAACACTTTTTACAATTCCTAAACACTCTCTCAAGCAAAAACCATCCCCATTTCTCTCTTTGTGTTCGAATAATACCATAACCGAACCCAAACAATTCGTCTCATATACATATAAGCTTACTCGAACATATAAGTAGTACTAGGGTATTCATATATATGGCATAAGAAGGTTCACGAGCCAAGACGTGGGTATTTACTAAGCTTTGGAGCTTTGGGTTGTTATTTGATCGTGTATAATACATTGGGTTGTCTTCCTAACTCGAACCAAATCGCTAGGACTATTGTAAGTCACGTATAATACATTAGGTTGTTATTCGATCGTGTATAATATATGGGTCTCGATATATTGAAATTTACCAATGTACGTGAGTAGGAACATGCACGGTTCAACCCGTGCATGGTACACATACAGTTGAATTCGTATACAAAATCTTGTGTGGTGCTAGACATGATAAAATATGTGCTAACGTTTTCATTTAACTTCGAGTAAGAAACCAAGGTGAATACAAACACTTCCACTTGAAATACATAATTCCACACGTAAACTTTTAAAGAGAATGAAATGGCGTGGCTTGGGAAGGTGTATACGAAGTTATTAAATGTTTGCATGTGATAAATCGCGACTAAGGAATACTAAGCAAGTTGTTTTGGTACTAGTGGTCCTAACGAACCCTCAACTCCATTTACGAGCCACTAATGGGTCTTGTTGGGCCAAATAGTCCACTAACGAACGTTAATGTGCCCAACAACCCGTTAGTTGGGACCCACGGCTTATTATTAAGCTCACTTGAGCTTATTGATGGGTTAAGAGCTTATTTAACTTCGTTAGATAGTAAGTCACGGAAATAAGTCCTATCGGGCCACTAACGAACTTATCAAGCCTTTACAAGGCCCAATACGGGCCCAACAGCCAAATAAGCTCTAACAGCTTATTGGGGGGAAGTAAGACAGAAAGTTAGGGCTTATAGGAAGTCTAAGTAGCTAATGGGCCTTAAGAGATCAAGCCTAAAAGCTTAAAAGGCTAATCGAGTTCATAATGGGGCCAAAAGCCCATTAACGAGGCTTATTAGCTTATTGAATAAGCCATACAATAAAAACAGCTTAATTATAATCATAAGAGCTTAATGAGATAAGAAAAATAAGTTGGATCATATATGAAACCCTAATGGACATTTAAAAGCCTTTCGGGTTAAGGTTATTGGACTAACAAGTCCAATAAGCTCAAAATAAGCTCATCCAAGCTTATTATTAAGCCAAACAGTTTCAATAAGCTTAATGAGGGCTTATGTGCCTTTGAAAACTAAATTGGACATTTAAATTGCTTATTGGACCTTAACGGGCCCAATAAGGTCCAATAAGCCTAAATAAGCTCATCCGAGCTTATTTATAAGCTGCCACAACTTATATGGCTTATTGGAGCTTAATAAAACTTATTGCCACTTGTTAGAACTTAATTGGGCTTAAAATGTAATTTTTGTAAGTTAAGGGACTAAAAGTGTCAAAAATGGAAACATAGGGTAGAAACTGCCAAAAACTATTTTTATAAAGTCTAGGGGCTGTTCCTGTCAATTCTAAAACTTGAGGGACTGTTTGAAAGTACAAGGACCAAAAGTGTACTTTTCTTAAGTTAAAGGACTAAAGGTGTAAATATGGAAACCTAGGGGTTTAAAATGTAAATATTATATTTTCTTAAACATAAGGACTGTTTTGTAAATATAGAAAACCTAAGGGTATTTTTTGAACAGAAGTGATTTTATAAACACTTAACCAATCGGACGAGTTATAATATTATTCGGATATTATACGAATTAAAACACGACTTAATAAATATGTATATTTATTAATAACGCTTTATTTATTTTATTTTTTTCAGAATTTTTAGAACTTTTATTTTTGTCTTTTTCTATTTACTTAGTTTAATTAGTATTTAATTCTTTAAAAATCAATTAAAAAAATCCAAAAATTAATTTACAAAAAAAAATTTTTTTTTTTTTTATTAAATTTTTCTTTTGTCATATAGCATCTAGGGAAAAAATTAAAATTTAGTGAAGGCTTAATTTTTTCTGAATTTCAGTTTTGGACCGTTTTTTACCGGAGGGTTTTACGTTTCTTTTCGTTTACATTCAAACGACTCCGTTTGAGTTTTAGTTTTCTTTATTTTAAGTTAAGTTAATTAGAATTTATATTTGATTTTAATTTAATTTAGCATTTATTTTCATAATTTTTAGGATTTAGGGTTCCGATACCTTATTTCTGTTCCCCGTATTTAATTTTGCTTTAATTTTAAGGATTTCCAATAATTAATTTGCTCTCCGTAGTTTTAAGTTCTATCATATTAACGATTTGTTCCCGTTAGTTTTTTTTAAGATCCCCATTTCTTTGCTTGTTTTCCCGTAGATTAAATTAAGTTTTATTTAATTTTAGTTATAATCATATCAGTGTTTCCATCATTCAATTTCTCATCAAACCAGGATAAATTTCAATTGCAGCCTCGTTGGGACATACGACCCGGGAATATCTCTTCCGGAATCTTTTTATCATTGATTTGATTCTTATATATTTTATCCTTTTGTAGCTTTTGACCTTTTTCCCTTGGTTAAGGGCATTTGGTTGAGATTTGCATTTGAGTTATTTTATATACGTACTATTTTGCGAATCAGTACTTGTCAACCTTTTCGGTCTCATCAGCAAGAAATTTGGTGCACATCAAGGCTAGTTCTTGGAAACGCTGAGTATAGGTTGCAACATCATTTCCCCTGACCCTAAGATTCCACAGTTCAATTTCAAGTTTCTTGATTTTACCTTTTGGACAATATTTGTCCGTTAACTTCTTCTTAAGAGTTCCCCATGTCATATCATAGGCAGCATCATGACCTAAGGTTCTCACATGGCCATTCCACCAGGTTAGTGCATCACCTAGCAGAGTGCAGGTAGCGAACTTCACTTGATTGTCAATGGCACAACTGCTAATGTGAAATACTGATTCCATCTTTTCGAGCTATTAAGACAGGCCAACAACGCCTTCAGTTCCCTTAAAGTTCAAGGGTTAGCATTTTATGAAATCGGCGTAGGAACAAACACGTGGAGGTTGCACAGGCCTTCTGAGTTCTCCACCCGAATTTTGGCTTGCATCATCCTGAGTATGGGTAGAGTTTCTTTGGATTGCCCGATCGATCATGGCTTGAATGGATTCTGGAGTCATGGCGTCGTTTGTTCCTTGTCTTGTTACATGCATGATTCTTTATCACCAAGAATACCTATTTACGCGTTGAGATATAATCACAATGTCGATTCAAAATGGTGGATGGCATAATTAATTGACTACCACCACAACACAATGGAGAGTGAATAAATACCAATGATGTCACTCATAACATAAAACATCAACATTTCATAACATAATGTCGAATCATACATGATTTGGTTGAATACAAAATGACCACTAATGATCTGTCATGGAAAAAGCAAATACGCTCCTAGGAGACTATTAGATAGGAGTTACCCATAAACTTATAATAGACTATACAAGATAGTTGGAAATGAAAAAGTACAAACTAACAGCTCATGTCAGTTGTCCTCACCGTATTCAACTGAGCTCTAGCCTTTAGTACATGGGTACGCATCATCTGTCTGACTGCATCATCCTCAGCTCTCTGGCGCTGCCACTCTATACGACTCATGTGAGTCTCCAGTGTCTCAAGTCGCGTCAATAATGCCCTGTTCCGAGCCTCAAAACTAAGGTAAGCCTGGCGTACCTCATGCAACTCTGTCTCATAAGCAGTCCTCTGGCCTCTCACTACATCAATCTCGAGTCTAATGTCTCTGCGGTTAGTCCGAGCGTCATGCAGCTGTGTATAGAAATCCTTGCTTTCTTGCCTGCGAACCTGTGCCTAGTAGCTGACCCTCAAGTTAACTTCCTCAATGGAAGTCATCATCATATGCTCAGAAGCCTGTAAAGCTCTAACATAACCAACATCCTCTGCACTGTCAGCAGCTCTAGCAATAGTCCGGGCATCATGACCAAGACTACGAATCAAATCCTGTCCTGCCTCAACAGTATCAACAAAATCATACTGACCTCTAGGTGGTCTAGCAGCAGCAGCAACAGAACTCTCTACTACGTCACACCCAGGTGGGGGAGCAGTAAGTATAATTCTCCTCTAAGGTGGCATGCCCTCCTCGGGGATGTCATCTCTCATACGGATCATGGCTGCCCTATGACCTAGTGGTGCCTGGTCATATGCAAGGCTGGTGGGTGGTATAGGTGCGGCAGCATGCTCAGCAATGCGTGCCTCCATGGATGCTGACATAGGTGGCTCATGTCTGACAGTCTTTCGTGCCCTATGGAGATGTGTTTGAGAAAAAAGGACCATGGTCTGAGGTGATCTAGGTGTAGGTGCAGACTCATCAGTCTCAAATGCCTCCGTATCCCCAACTGAGGGAACAGGGTCAACAACAAGTACCACAGAAGGGTCGGCCGAAGCTATGTGCTCCTCCTCCTCCTCGTCCTCAGTGGGCTCCTTATCCTCATCATCTGTATCATCATCACCGTCGTCATCATCGGAGGGTTCATCATCACCATCCTCTCCATTAGCATGATCATCAGTATGGTCCTCCTCGGGATCCTCCTCCGGATCCTCATCGTCATCCTCCTCGCCATCCTCGGGCTCATCTGGATAATCAATAGAATCCTCCTTCATCAACTCCGAGTCAACAATGTGTCCAGGTGACTCAGCATCCAGTGAAGCATCATCAATATAAGGCTGGTCCTCTACCTGAATGTCATCATCTGTTGGTACATGGTACTCCGGGTGCTCTGGCTCCGGAACGTATACCGGTACATGCTCACCCAACTCTATGGGATCAGGTACATAAGTAGGTGACAATGGGTGCACCTACCCTTGTTGGGCAACCTCCTCATAGGGGTCCATCTCTGAAAGCTCGTCGGCATTCACAAGTGGAATGCCCCATGATAGTCCATTCTAATCAAAGGATATGGACGTATAGGTGACTGCAGACGATGCATTATCTGATGACATGGCTAATCTGTAACCATAATATAAACTTGTATAAGTATATTATATAAGATAAGCAGTAATATACGTAATGTAATATTAACACGTATATAACCTATGTAAGCACTTAGTATAATCAACTAATGCTAAAATGATGCATGACATGTAAGCATGTACATTAGATGCAAACTAGATGCAACATTACCCGTTTGTATGAATGTCTCTTTGAAAAACTTTTGAATGACACAATGCTTGAGACCATGTAAACACATTTGCTTGGTTCTCTATAACCTTGGCTCTGAAACCAATCTGTAACACCCCCAAAATGGGTCGCAGCGGAATATGATATTTCAGGGGTATTACTTCATAGATCAATAAAACAAGATATGAGAACGACCTCTAAAAGAGTCGTTTGAAAACTGATACATTGGATTTCACGAATGGTTTGTTACAAAAGCCCATAAGCTTAAATTGTTCAACTTGAAAAGTAAAGATTTCACAACATTACAAAATCCTAAAATGTAATGCACGCAAATCTTTGTAGTGATATGACTTCAAAAGACGACCATACAATATACCCATGACTTGCACCTTATTGACCTGAGAAACATGTTTAAACTGCCAACAACAATGTTAGTGAATTTATAGGTTTATAGATTAAATGAAGCGGATAGCAAGATTTCCCTGTAATAAAGTAACAAATATAATATCACAAAAATGTATTATGATATGCGCTAAGCTCATGACACTAAAGCTAAACAATGTATGTATATCAAATACATATAAATGATGATACTTAATGTAGATGTTCTACCCGTAACATGTATGAGTCCAAAATGGTATACGTTCGTCGTTCCCGGCCAACCGATAAACTAGCAAGCGCTACTTGCCCGAACGGGGATGTTAATTCCCAAATAGATCTATTCATAACATCCGCGCTTACATAATGCAATTAACAATTACTTATATGCAATCAACAGTTCATGATGTTGGGCATAGTGGGTTATAGCTACTTAGGCAAACCCGTAATATTTGAATTAAAATGTACTTGCATCCATTTTGTAAAACAAACATGATCTCATCCTCAAGATTTGATAAATGATTGAAATGTATAAAATGGGGACTATAAACTCACATCAAGTAATGATAATGGAATAGCAAGGTAGTGGCATGAAAAACGATGCAAAAGACCTTATCCGCAACCTACGTAAAAATAATACATATTTACTAAACGGAGAATATAAAACTAAATACTTGCAATCTCGTCCCTAGTGTGTGCTTGAGCTCCATTTAAAATGAGGATGTTTGAAAACAATTTCTCATGTTAAAATGACATCAGACTTTTTGGAAACTAGATCACCTATACTCTAAAACATTAGTTCAGTCCGGCCCATGGTTTGGTCTCTAAGTGCGTCAATTAATTAGACGAAATGTTGGCATTTTAACAAATTGAGTTAAGTGTAAATATAATTAAGTTTTAATATTTGACGACTTGGAGTTTTACAATATAATTACGAATTCGTTAGTTAACGATAATGAAAAATAAAAATACATTTGACATCTCGGTTAGGTCATCTATAACTTTCATCTTTTAAGTTTTGTCCAACGAAGTCGTTTAACGGGTTAAAAACAGGGCTAAACATGTGCGTGTCGCTAGGACAGTTTTCCAGACTTAGAAAAATAATGGAGATTTATTTCAGCATGTGCTGATTGCGTGGTTTGTGTTTTGGTCTCAGTTTGCGAGCTCATTACTCAACCGTTTTTAATGATTCGAATTTCTAAATAAAGCTCACCATGTCAACTACAAAAAGCCCCTATGTGCTGACCTTATCTCCAAGTTTAATTGGGTCAAAACAAAGCCTTAAGTCGATCTATCGGGGCAGTTTTAAAACAGCGTAAACGACAGATTTTTGCCTATCTTTGGAACCTTCTAACTTTGTCAATACTTGACGAAAATTAATGATTTCAGGGACAAAACAATCCCTTACACGTCCTTTATAAGTAATAACTAAGTTTTTATTTTATACTCAATTCCTAGTGGTCGAATAATGCACTCAAACCTATAGGTGTGGGCGGCGTTCTTTTGTTTTAAAAGTTTAGTTTATGTGTTTTCGTGTTACTTAGCCAACGAGCCTAAGCCACAATGGCTGCCATTCCACGCCTATAACCCTCGCATAATCATGGCCCATGATTCACTAATCACTTACAAGTTTTATGAGGTTTTACTATATATTTGACATATATCAGGAAGTGAACAAAGTAGATTTTGTTTGTAACAAATTTTCAAGCACACAACAATAGGCATGAGAATGGCATATAAAAGTTAAATAACAAAGACTAATTTGCTCACAACTCAAGGACGAACGTGGAAGGTTTTGGCCCAAAGAGAGTGATGGAAGCTCGACTCTTTTTACCCCTTGCGTATACACGAGCTAAACACCCCAAACCAATAATAATCTTGACTATTGCACCCCTTATGATCATGACCCCCTTGTTCGTTTGTTTTCTGCCTTGGCGTGGACGATTTATAGGGAACGAAACCAAGGAAACTAGTTAGGGTTTCCTTGGAGATTTAAGGTTTTATGGAGGAAGTGGTGGTGTGACGTTTAGTGGATTGTATGTGTGTCGAACACAAGGTCAGGAGAGCAAGGAAACCAAAGATAAGAAGAGGGTATGATGATAATTGAAGTTGTGTTGTTTTCTCTGTGTTTGCAAGAGTGTGCAGGCTTCATATACTCGCATAACTTGGCATGCATAGTATATCATCCTTGAGTCACATTCTTGTGTAATCACTCATATGGTAAATGATATTTGGGACTTGTAAATGGTCAAGGTACAGGAATAAAATGGTGTGTACTGTGTTTTGCATGGGAAGCAAAATAAAAAGGGTAGCAGCCTAGTATTCACGAGTGATTCTTAAGTTTTATAAAAAGGAACCTTGGGCTTTATCTAATGGGTAATAGAGTTATAGAAGTAATGGGTCTTTGGATATCTTATCTAATTTTAACAAATGCAGATTCTTGTGAAGTTGGTATACACGAATTTGGCCTAGCTTTTATAAGAGTGTGCATTAGTTTCTTGTTTTATTTTTATTGTTTAAGAATTTTATTATGTGCACCATTTTAAAACAACTGTAGAAATGTTTAACTTGTTAATTTACTCTTTGAACTTAAATGTTTGATGGTAGTAAAAGGTTTGGATGACCTACATTTGATTTGTGATTAATTAAGCCGTAAAAAATAACTAAGGTCTTTAGGTTAAACGTAGTCTTATTCTAGTTATTAAGAAATTCTAGTTTAAACCTTACCTCATTAGGGTTTAGCTAAGCGTCTTAAAATAAGAGTAAGCACGTAAAGATGCTATAAATAGCAAGAAAATAGAACTATTGAAATTGTAATATGACCTGAAAAACACGGGGTGTTATAGGTGGGTCAAATGATGGGGTATAATATGGAGGGTTGCACAAAAAATATTGAAGAGATCATTGAGTCGCAAGGAGTGAATGGATTTTTCTGATGAATTTGTTGTCTTTAAATATTCAAGGCCTAACCCACAAGGCCAAGGAGCTATGTGTATCCATTAAGGTGAATTTTCTTTCTTTGCAAGAAACTAAAATGGAGTCTATAGAGTTGTTTGATATTAAGAGGTGTTGGGGTAATTTTGCTTTTGATTATGTGCATAGTGTTTCGGTTGGTAATTCAGGTGGGATCCTTTCTGTGTGGGATTCTAATTCATTTATGAAAATCAATGCAACTATATCGGATTATTTTGTTATGGTTAGAGGTAATTGGGTTACTAATGGTAAAGTGCTTTTTATTATTTCGGTATATGCTCCTCAAGATCTTATAGAAAAGAAGATGTTATGGGACTATTTATGTCATGTGATTGCTAATTAGAAAGGTGAGGTGATAGTCACGGGGGATTTTAATGAGGTTCGTAACAAAAATGAGAGATTTGGCTCGGTGTTAACTTTGCAAGGTGTGAATGCGTTCAATTCCTTTATTTCGAGCGCGTGTTTAGAGGAGGTTCCCATTAGAGGTTGTTCTTTCACATGGTGTCATAGATCCGCTTCTAAGATGAGTAAGCTTGATCGTTTTCTCATTTCTGGAAATTTAATGAACTCGTGTCTTAATTTTTCAGCGATTACTTTGGATAGATACTTATCTGATCATTACCCAATTCTTTTGCGTGAATCAAAGTATTATTACGGGCCTATTCCGTTTCATTTTTTCATTATTGGATCGAAGTGGATGGATTTGAGAAACTTGTAAATGAAGCATGGTTGGAAGCTCCTGTGGATGCGTCTAATGCTATGCTAAATCTGATGTACAAGCTGAAGTATCTTAAGAAGAAGATTCGTGCATGGAATGGTATGCGAAAAATTTCTAAAAATAGTAAATTCATGCTCAAAATGGAATTGGTTGATTTGGAGTCGATTATTGATAAAGGTAATGCTTCTGATGATATTATTACTAAAAGAATGGAGGTAATCAATTCGATTCAAGAGCTGGATAAATTGCAATCGATGAAGACGGCCCAAAAAGCTAAAATTAAATGGGCGATTGAAGGAGATAAGAATTCTAAGTATTATCATGGGATTCTAAACAAAAAAAGAAACCAATATTCCATTTGAGGTGTTTTAGCTTATGGTATTTGGATTGAAAATCCAACATTATGAACAATGGTTTTTAAACTCACTTCAAAAAACGGTTTTAAAAGGGTCCAAATCTGTGCGTCCATTCTTAACTGAGAACTCCCTCATAACATCTTGAATTCTATTCAACAAGCGGATATAGGCTAAGTGTCTAATGGAAGAATAAAAAGACGTATGGGATGTGCGTGACTTGGATAAATCACCTGGGGCTTGTGGCCGGATGGTTTCACGTTTGGATTTTATAGACATTTTTGGAAGTTAATTGACAAAGATGTGATGGCGGCGGTGAAACATTTTTTTCAATCTGGTTTTATTCCAAAAGGCGTTAATTCATCCTTCATAGCTTTGATTCCAAAGAGTCCCGATGCGAAAATGGTTAAGGAGTTTCGTCCGATCAGTCTAATAGGGAGTTTGTATAAAATAATTGCTAAAATCTTGGCTAATCGTCTTGTGATGGTGTTAGGGGACATCGTTAATGAGGTGCAATCGGCTTTTGTTGCGGATAGACAAATCCTAGACGGTCCGTTTATTCTTAATGAGATTTTCCAATGGTGTAAGTCGAAGAAAAAACACTCGTTCATTTTTAAGGTAGACTTGGAGAAGGCTTATGACTCCGTTCATTGGGATTATTTGGATGATGTGTTAAAAAAGTTTGGTTTTGGAGAGAGATGGTGTGGATGGATTCAAGAGTGCCTTTGGTCTTCTTAGGGTTCGGTGATCGTGAATGGAAGTCCTACGGAGGAATTCCAATTTTTCAAGGGTCTTAAATAGGGTGATCCTCTCTCTCCTTTTCTATTTATTTTGATTATGGAAAGTTTTCACATTTCATTTCAAAGAGTCGTGGATGCGGGTATGTTTAAAGGTATTGCGTTAGATTCTTCGATGCAATTATCTCATATGTTTTATGTGGATGACGCAGTTTTTGTGGGTCAATGGAACAATTCGAATATTGACACTATTGTCCATGTGTTGGAGTGCTTTCACCGTGCATCAGGCCTTCGTATTAATATGAGAAAGAGTAAAATAATAGGGATAGCTGTGAACGAAGATAGGGTGAAGCAAGCTGCGTCAAAAATTGGGTGTGAAATCCTCAAGGTGCCATTTTCTTATTTAGGTTCGAAGGTGGGGGGCGGGAGTATGTCCCGTATTCAATCTTGGAACGAGATCGTTGAAAAAATGATAGATCGCCTTTCGAAATGGAAAATGAAGACTTTATCGATAGGTGGAAGACTAACGCTTCTTAAGTCGGTTTTAGGGTCGATGTCGATTTATCATATGTCTATATTTAAGGTTCCCATGAAAGTTCTTCAGCGTATGGGATCTATTCGATGTCACTTTTTTAATGGGGTGGATTTGGGTAGTAAAAAGTCGATATGGGTGAAATGGAAAAAGAGAAAGGTGGTCTTGGTGTGTCAAGCTTATATGCGTTAAATAGAGCTCTCATGTTCAAATGGGTTTGGCGTTTTACAACTCAAAAGACATCGTTATGGGCAAGGGTTATCAAAGCTATTCATGGTGAAGACAAGAAAATTGGAAAGTGTTCGAAAGCTGGTCATGCGTCTATATGGCGTGATATTGTACAAGAAATGGATGCCTTTAAACAACATGGTACTGATCTTTATAGTTTCATGCAAAAAAAGTTAGGGGATGGTGCGAATACGTCTTTTTGGGAGGATGTTTGGTGTGAAAATACGGTGTTGAAAGATAAGTATCCTAGACTATATGCGTTGGAGTTGAATAAAAATATAAAGGTTGCTGCTAAACTAGCTCAAACTAGCATGTCCTGTTCGTTTCGTCGCGAGCCAAGGAGTGGAGTGGAGCATTCTCAACTCGTTGATTTGTTGGCTAAGATTGAGGGTGTTTCTCTTGGTACGATGATTGATAGGTGGACGTGGGCTTTGGAAGGGTCGGGGGAATTTTCCGTAGCGTCGGTTAGAAAGTTGATTGATGATAGAATACTTTCGGCTGTGTCGTCTAAAACCCGTTGGATTAAAGCGGTGCCCATTAAGGTGAACGTCCTTGCATGGAAGGTGAGTTTAGATTGTTTACCTACTCGTCTTAATATCTCTCGTAGAGGTATGGATATTGCCTCTATTCTTTGCCCAATATGTGGTATTGCAGTGGAGTCGTCGAATCATTTATTCTTTGATTGTCATGTTGCTAGAGATACTTTTCGAAAGATTTGTCGTTGGTGGGATGTGGGTTTCATGGAGGTGAGTTCGTATGAAGAATGGTCTTCTTGGATTCTCAATATTAGGATATCCATTAAACATAAAAGGTTGTTAGAAGGTGTGTGTTTCGGGTTGTGGTGGCATATTTGGTTGTTTCGTAACAAGTGTGTTTTTAGCTCGGATCCTGCTTCTAAGGCGGCGATCTTTGAAGACATTGTGTTGAGATCTTATTATTGGAGTAGATATAGGTGTAATGTTTCTTTTAGTTGGGTTGATTGGTTAAAAAATCTTCATCTTGTGTATTTGTAATTGTCTAGCTTCTTGCTAGTTTTTTTAATAAATTGTTGTTCCAAAAAAAAGTAAAGATACATTCATACAATCTAAATTTGTCAAATTTACTTTTTAGTGATAAAATAGCTTGATCTGCAATCTATAAGAAATAATCGGTTCTTAGCAAATTTTCGTTCTATGTTTGTTTTTTTAGCGAAAACTAAAGCATCCTTAAAACATAACTTTTGATTGATGACTGATATATGAGTAGATGAGAGAAAGGTGAAAGTATGTTTGTGGCTGTGGGTGTGAAAAAATAAATTGATTCATCAATGTAAATGGTTAAATGGTTGTTATCTTAGGGTTTAACTTAACATTTGCTTATCTTTCATGCAAAATTGAGTCTTTTATATATACTTAATATATTTGTGCTTTCTACAACTTGTAGGCTTGAAAAGTGAAAAGTAGAAACAAAAGAAGCCCAAAACTTTTATTATCAACATTTATCGGCTAATTGAAATCTTAAATAATCGGATCTCTAAAGATGACGGCTAGAAAACATGTGACTGGATTTATACATATATAAGGTTCTAAGAAAATCTGAGGCCTTACAAAATTAGAGGCCTAAAACTCTAGCTTTACTTGTTTTACCCTTAAACCACCACTGCTTCTAAGCATCTAAATGCGTAAATATGTATGACTGTGGATGCAATTCTTGCGGTGAAGGATAAACAATGGCAAAAACGTCTAACCAACATATAGTCATTACTACAAAGTTAACGCAAAAAGCACAAACTGAAAACAACATTACATGAGGAAAAGATTGGACTTTGGACAACATATTATTGAGTGAGATTTAGCTAGAACCATACAATATTTACAAATAAATTTTTACACGATTACATGACATGATGTTGGAATATTCAAACTAACAAGTATATTTCTGTGTTTCTTGTTATTCTATGTACAGGGACCATTGTTGTATATTTGGAAGTTACTTCCAAAGTATTGTGCCTCTTCTATCAAGTTTATATCTAGAGGGGCTAAAGTGAAAGATGTGTGCCTATAAAAGGAAAGTGTTACCGTTGGGGTTTCTGACTCTTGATTGTGGTTCATAGCAATACAGTGTTAGGTGTTACACTCTACCTGTCTTCCTCACGTCATTCACATACTATGGAGATAGTAGGTGTAACACCTAGCCTCGTTGGTGTTTATCTCTTGATATTGATATTATTATCAATATCAGTTTTGTATCATTTCTTGTATTAATAGTTGAGATTATCTCACTCTATTTGTTTGTATATTTTATGTTCGAGTGTTGAGTGATTATGTTGTGAGAAGGTTGGATCTTCCTAGAAGGGACAACCTTATATTTCTGTTGTAATTGTTGGTTAGAACCCGTTTGGGGACTAATCATTTTGTACATCTTTGATTATTAATAATATCACAAGGGGAGGTTGGTTGTGTGATAATCAAGCTGTTCGTGGTATTGCTTTGAGTATTTTTACATGGTATCAGAGCAACGGCTCTTGGTCTAGTGGTTTTGGAAAACTAGCGTTCTTGAAACCCTAACCCTAATTTAGGGGTTTTTCTATTCTCTGGTATTATTAACCTATGGGGGTTGATTTTATGGCTCTAGGAGTCAATTGCGGAAAGTTATTGTTTTAGGGTTCTTGAAACCCTAACCCCAATTTGGGGATTCGTAATCTGTTGATGTTATTGATCGATTGAAGGTTGATTCTCAACGGCCGTTTGATTTTGGTCTGTTTGGGTCTCGATTTGGTGATCCGTGGTTTGTGATTAATTAGGATTTCAAAAACCTTAATTTTTCTAATTGGCATTTTTGCTCTGGACTTGTTCTTTTCCACTTGTAACCCTTGACTAAGTGAATCAAGGGTGTAGGTGGCTGGTATTGTTCTTCCGCTGCTTAAAAGCTATGTAAGTTATTTTCTTCCTTCTTTTAAGTTTCTTTTAATTATTAGGTAATTCAAGAGTGGCTAACATCTTGATCTGCCACCTCTTAGTGGTATGAATACCTGCTCTGGCCACTCTCCCTAATTCACCTATTCTTTGTGGAACTTGGGGGTGAGATCTCTATTGCTTATAGTTCTTGTTTTTTTAATTTATTTATCTGTTATTGTCTGTTTTATTCTTGATTATCAAAGGGAAGGTTGGTTCGAATGATCTCTTGGTTGTGGCATCCTTGTGATATTTGGAAGTATCTTTGTTATATCTGCTTTGTTTCTGCATATGGTTCTTTTTTCTATTGTTTGTTGGTTGTTTGCCATGGCTATTGTTGTTTGTATATCTGTCTTTGTATATCTTCAGCTTGTTCTAAGGTGTGCTAGTCTTGTTTTTTAAAGGATTAAAATCCTTTATCATGTTATATGTTTTCATATATGCTTTTGATTATGTGCTTCCTGGATCATTGTTTGTTGATCATTATTTATCTGTTGATTGCTTATTTGGCTGACCTATGTTGGTTGTTCCTACTGTTGTTGAGAATGTTTATCTCTTGTCTTTATGGCCTGGTTGCCTTTTGTTCTTATGGTTCATGTTATATGTCTATCTGTCTTTCTTGCCTGATTGTCTTGCCTAATTATCTGCTAAGTGGTTTGGTTAGCTCATTGTTGTTGCTCTCTTCTACTTGTATGCATGTTTGTTGTTATTGCTGTCTCATCATAGAGCAGTTGTTGTTATTGTTGTTGTTGTCTGGTTATTCTCTGTTTGTCTTTAGAGTGATAGACTGCCTTCTCTTGTTTGGCTTATTGGTTTTTAGGCTCCCAACCTGTTTGTTGGTTATGCATTTGCAATGTCTATCCATGCTGTTAGTCTTGCATTATGTTGTATGTGTTGTTGAGATTATTCATCTTTGTTGTATGCCTTGTTTGCCTTGGTTGTTGTTTGCTATCTTGTGATAGTCTGTCTTTGCTTGCTGTATGCTTGTTATCTTTGTTTGTAGTCTCTGTTGACTGCTCTTTGCTGGTCTGGTTGAGATATGCTCATCTGTTTTTTGTTTATCTAAGATGTTGTCCTTGGTTGGTTCATCTTGGTGGCTTATATCTGCCTGCCTTGTTTTATGTGCTTATCTTGTGTTATCTGGATTTGTGTTATCTGCCTTTAATGTGGTTTGTTCTTATGAAGCCTAAGGTTGATGTATGCTATGTTATTGTGAATTACATTAAACTGATTTGCAATATGTTTTTAAATCCAAGTTTGTGCCTTTTGTTCTGTTTTGGGAATGATGCAGCAACCTTTTGTGATGTGAAACATAGGCACCCTCTATTTAGAGTAAGGTGTCTTATGTTTCAGGGGGTGATTCCTCTGTCTTATTATAGGCTTGCTGCCATTTCCTGTCTACATTGCTCAGTCTTAATGGCATGTCACCTTGTATTGGTGCAGATTAACAAACCTATCTCTCCTGTGCAAGATGTTATTGGATATCAAAATGTCTTTTTGATTGGATTCTCTTGTGATAAAAAGGCCTCTAAACTATTTTGCCTTGATAACAAGATTGTGGTATCCTCAATAAATGTTAGTGTTTTATCAAACTGTTTTTCTTTCTCAAAATGAGAAACAAATCTGTTAATGATGTTGTCTTTAATAAAGAAGCTCGTCATGTATCCTTCTTTGATATCCAAATATCTGTAAGTCCCAAGGATGTAGAGTGAGCATCATCTGTTGTGGAAGGTAGGGTCCCTTAAAAAACAGAGACTGCACAAATGCAGTCACCTAAAGTGGACCCTGCAACCCAATTAGATGAGTATGGCTCATCTGTGGGAAATGTTTTCTGAACCTAAAAACTGTCTTGTATCTGCACCATACTTAGGAGAAACCTTAAGTCTGAAGTGATGTTGTATTATTGCAGTCTCATTATTGAGCTGCTTGTCCTATTAAGGACTTGTAAGGTTATCCCATGGTGGTAACCTTCATGCAGGATGTTGTTCCCTGTTATTGTCTCAGTATTGAGATGCTTGTCATATTAAGGACTTGTAAGGTTTATCCATTGTGGTAACCTAGTTCTGATTTTATATCAGGATGTTGTTATGGGACTTGTGAGTTCCCTGTTGAGTGGCCTTGTGCCCCTTTGTTGATTGTTATGGGTCCTTATTGGTCCCTGTATATGATTCAGTGAAATACACACTTGAGATTGTGTATTCTGATATTAACATTTGAGAATGTTAATTATGGGTCCTTATTTGATTCTTATTGGTGAATCTTTTGATTCAGTGAAATACACACTTGAGATTGTGTATTCTGATATCTCTTATTTGAGAATATTCAGAGTTGAGACTCTATTTTCTATCTTGTTGGAGAATCTTATGATTCCTTGGTTATTCAGAGTTGTACTCTGATATGGTGGTTGTTGGTGAATCTTATGATTTTCAGAGTAACTCTGACTTGTTCTAGTGTGATTGCAAGTTGCAATCAAATGTTAATGTTGGTTCTAGTCTCTTTATCAAAATAAAGGACTATGAATTGTGCACTTGATTGAAGAATCAAGTGTTTCTATCTTATGGGAAAATCTTGTGATTCTCAGTTGATTCAGAGCTTGTACTCTGATTGGTTATTTTGTGATTGCAAGTTGCAATCAAATGTGGTATTTACTACTGATATGTTTGCAAGTTTCATAGTGTGTTCTTTTGCTGCTATGGGATGATGCTTATGGGTCTGTTTCAAAGACCATTTTTGTTCCAGCTGTTTCACCATCTAAAATGATGGTGCTCAGGGAAGTTTTTTCTCCTTTGATCCTTGTTTTATATCCTATTAATAGTTGCTAATGCTGTTAGAGGAAAATGTTCTAAAAGGGTAAAAAAAATCAAAAAAAATCAAAAAAATCTTAACTGCATAACCTTAAAAGGTCATGCTGTTATCCTTAACAAGTTGTTATACTTGTTTAGTTTGAGGGAGGGTGTTGGAATATTCAAACTAACAAGTATATTTATGTGTTTCTTGTTACTCTATGTACAGGGACCATTGTTGTATATTTGGAAGTTACTTCCAAAGTATTGTGCCTCTTCTATCAAGTTTATATCTAGAGGGGCTAAAGTGAAAGATGTGTGCCTATAAAAGGAAAGTGTTACCGTTGGGGTTTAATAACTTCGATCCATCTATCTCTTTGGCTATCTCCTTGAGTTTCTGACTCTTGATTGTGGTTCATAGCAATACAGTGTTAGGTGTTACACTCTACCTGTCTTCCTCACGTCATTCACATACTGTGGAGATAGTAGGTGTAACACCTAGCCTCGTTCTCTTGATATTGATATTATTATCAATATCAGTTTTGTATCATTTCTTGTATTAATAGTTGAGATTATCTCTCTCTATTTGTTTGTATCTTTTATGTTCGAGTGTTGAGTGATTATGTTGTGAGGAGGTTGGATCTTCCTAGAAGGGACAACCTTATATTTCTGTTGTAATTGTTGGTTAGCACCCGTTTGGGGACTAATCATTTTGTACGTCTTTGATTATTAATAATATCACAAGGGGAGGTTGGTTGTGTGATAATCAAGCTGTTCGTGGTATTGCTTTGAGTATTTTTACACATGACAATTGAACAACTTATTACATTCATTAACTTTTTGTTTTATGACAAATCATTTTTGTTTTATGATACATGGGGTGCAAACCATAAGACCCTGTATGATTATATAGCATTTCCCTTGTTGAGTCGTGATGTCTGTTTAGCATACTAGCATACTTGTTTCCATTTTAAACATAACGTTGTTAAAATGCACGATAACAATTAATGCTATGTAAAAGTCTAACATTTGGATGTAACATTTTAACTTCGCTAGCACTTTAATTAGATACTTTACAAATTTTCTACTATTAAAAAACTTTGGTTGTCTTAATGTGTTTGCAAACTCATAAACATTTTAATTATGCTATAATATCAAGAATGACACTCTTTTTCACATATTACTAGGCATCTTGGTTCGTGTGGTGCACGAGTCTTGTTTCTCGTTGATTTTCTTTTACATATTCAGAACACTTTAGCATAAGTCATAATGTTTACAAAACAAATCCAGTGAAAAATGTAGTGGTTAATTAACACGTTGCTTTCTTTAATACAAAAATAAATGTTACAAAAGTTGCCCACTAAAAGTTACAAAATTGTCTATATATCTTTTTTCTCTATTTATTTCTTAAAATTTATTGTGGTGTTTAGCTGTGGAAATTTTTTTATGTTTTTTTGTTTTTAAATTTCTAGAGAATGAGATGGTTTTTCTTCTCTAGAAAAAAGTTTGAGAATTTTGAAAACATGTTTAGATAAGAGTTGTATTTTTCTTTTTAAAAAATAAAAAGATGTTTAGATTGATCTTTTTTCACTCATTTTTCTTTTCATATTTAATGTTTTTTCATATTAGCTCTTTGTATACGATTATAAAAACAATAAAAAATAAAATACAAATGAAATTAATAAAAACTAACTACAATCATAAGCATATATTTAATTTGTAGTATACTCGAAATTAATATTACCGAACATATATAAATCTCAATTAACATTACGTTTCCATCACATTTCTTACGTTTTCGTCTATTTTTTTACGTTTTCGTCCGATTTCTTACAATTTCGTCCGTTTTTACGGTTTCGTCCGTTTTTTACGTTTTCGTCATATTTCTTACGTTTTCGCCCGTTTTTTTACGTTTTCGTCTGTTTTTTTTACGTTTTTGTCTTTTTTTACGTTTTCATCCGATTTCTTACGTTTTCATTTGTTTATTTACGTTTTCGTCTTTTTTTACGTTTTCGTCTTTTTTTACGTTTTCGTCCGTTTTCTTATGTTTTCGTTCGATTTCTTACGTTTTCGTCTGTTTTTTTATGTTTTCGTCCGATTTCTTACGATTTCGTCTGTTTTTACGTTTTCGTCCGTTTTTTTATGTTTTCGTCCGATTTCTTACGTTTTCGTCCGATTACTTACGTTTTCGTCTTTTTTATGTTTCGTTCAATTTCTTACGATTTCGTCTGTTTTTTTTACGTTTGCGTTCGATTTCTTAAGTTTTCGTCAGATTTCTTACGTTTTTGTCTGTTTTTTACGTTTTCCTCCGTTTTTTACCTTTCATTCCGGTATTTTACGTTTTCGTCATATTTATTACGTTTTCATTCGATGTTTTACGTTTTCGTCCTTTTTACGTTTTGGTCCGATTTCTTACGTTACGTTCGTTTTTTATATTTACGTCCGTTTTCGCCTGTTTTCTTAAGAAATCGTAAACTTAAGAAATCGGACGAAAATGTAAGAAATCGGACGAAAACGTAAGAAATCGGACGAAAACGTAAAACATCGAACAAAAACATAAGAAATATGACAAAAACATAAAATACCGGATGGAGACGTAAAAAGACGAAGGAAAACGTAAAAAACAGACAAAACGTAAGAAATCTGACGAAAACTTACGAAGTCGAACGAAAACGTAAGAAATCGGACGAAAACGTTAGAAATCGGATGAAAACGTAAAAAACAAACGAAAATGTAAGAAATCTGACGAAAACGGGAGAAAACGTAAAAAACGGACGGAAACTTAAGAAATAAGACAAAAACGTAAAAAAAAAGACGAAAACGTAAGAAATCGAACGAAAACGTAAGAAATAGGACGAAAACGTAAGAAATGGACGAAAACGTAAGAAATCAGACGAAAATGGAAAAAACGGACGAAAACGTAAGAAATCAGACGAAAACATAAGAAATCAGACGAAAACGTAAGAAAACGGACGAAAACGTAAGAAATCGGACGAAAACGTAAGAAATCGGACGAAAACGTAAGAAATCGGATGAAAACGTAAGAAATCTAACGAAAACGTAAGAAAACGGGCGAAAACGTAAAAAAACAAATGAAAACGTAAAAACGGACGAAAACGTAAGAAATCGGAGGAAAACGTAAAAAAACGAAAAAAACCGAGGAAAGCGTAAAAAGACTGACGAAACGTATAAAACGTTCAAAAATGTATGAAAACACCATAATTTAGTGGGTCGACCTGACCCAAACCGTTTGACCCATGACCCATTTGACCCATGACCCAAACCGACCCAATCCGACCCATTTGCCACCTCTAAATAGGGTTAGGATATTGGTACTCACGTTTTATTTAGTTTGAGTTATATTTACGTTTTATTTTGTTAGGGAAAAAAACAAACGGAGAATAGTAAATTGTGGTTTTTAATTTTTCCATATAAATTTAGAAAATGAGAATTTTTTGATTTTTGAAAAATATTGGAAAAAAGTGCAACTAAACAAGTTTTCAGTTTTTTCATTCTCAAATGAAAATTTTCCTGAAAAAATGATATATTTTCCCCCAACTAAACACACCCTATATCTTTTAGTAATATGTTACCATAATCGAAGAATTCACCGGCTATTATACCTTTTACTTAAAATGCAAGATTGTCATCCCAATGCTGCTTTAAATGCATTAATGACCCGACCCATCCGAACCGGCTTAATTAAAAATCGACAATTGATATGAAACACATAAGGAGACACGTGTTGTTGACGTGTTGTAATATCACCAAATAGAAAACATAAAAACACACACACACCAAAC